>NQII01001393.1:128930-141377 GCA_002778355.1 Clitarchus hookeri
CATTGTTTCTCTTCAAAAATAAATTTTGGTAGTTCCCACATGGACACTGTTAACAAAATATTTGACAGTTCCCACATGACACTGTTTGTTTACAAAATATTATAGAGTTCCCACATGGCACTGTTTACAAAACGTTTGACAGGTGTCACATGGCAATGTTTTGTTACATACTGCGGAATGATACATAATCGGGTCCCTGAAAGTAGATCTTTAGCAGGGCTTCAGAAAATCTTGAAGTTACCGTGAATACATTATAAATAATAATTATATAAATATTTGGATTTTTAGGGTTACAAGGTCAAAGGTTTCCGGGGTCGAAGTCATAGGTCACTAGGGTAAAGGTCAAAGGTCAAGGTCATCTGATCTGTTATGGACGCCGGCCGACCGGAATGACAGTGCACGAACAGCTCCGATGCTCCGGTCCCAGGTCCCGATGTGACAAAGTCCCCATTATCCTTCTACTCATGTTATTTATTATTTAAGCAAAATTTTGAAATTTGTGTGGCAAAACATAAATTAGAAATTCTTATAAGTTCCATACTTAATTTAAGTAAATTAATTTTCCATGGTTTTTTTTTTTTTTTGCTTTTATCAGTCTACTATTCTACATAGTACCTCAGAACTATGAAATGCTCATAAATTATAGAGAGACATTTTTAGAGCTTGAACAACTTTAATAGAAAGGCTTTAAAGACTGGTCCCGTGGCTTACGTGCGCTGGCAAAAGCTTGTTTGGGTTCCTCGCTGGTTGTAATAGACGCCCAGTTAAAAATAACGCTCAGCAAAACCAGGACAGTCTCCGGGGAACATTATCTGTCGGGAAAGAGCGTCGAGACCGCCGTCTCACCGGAAGAAATTCCATTCCGGCATTGTGCGCGTGCAAGGGCAATGACCGTATTTCTGGATCGTCTTCGCCTGCCTGCTGCCCGACGCGAGGCGAAAATACGCACCCGCATAAAAAAAAACTGCGCCACGGCGTGAAGACATGCTGGGGAGGAAACCGTCCCGAAGATTCATCGACAAAAACATCACTGGACTGTATGGTCTGCTCCACACAGGGCTGCCAAAAGTTTACTTTAGATGGTACAACTTGTTTCTGAAACCATGCAAAGTCTGGTTTGACTATACTAAACAGCGAAACAAAAGGAATACGCAAGCGAAATACAAACTAAACGTTATTTCACAACTTAAAAAAAAATTAAATTTTTTTTCCTCTACAGTAACTTACAAATTTTACATCACACCGATCACCCCATTTCACCATCAATGTTCACACAACAATATGCTGTTTTCTATAAATAATTATCTTCAACATTTGAGGGTGCAAAAGCAACGCAATCGCCTTGTTTCTTCACTCTGTGCTAGTTGCCATACGATTAGTAATAGTCGACTCGCTATCAACATTCGACTCACTATTTATTTGCAAAGTACACACGACGTATTCAGCTACGACATGTGAATATATTTCAAAATGTACAACCAAGTCACCTACGAACCAACAAACAACGCTACGTAAAGTCACGACTCCCAAGCGGCAATGGCTAAAGCCTCAGTATAACCAACATTTACCAATAACAATGCAATTGCATTCACGACAAAACAAAATTTATGCGACGCGGGTTACGAATCTCAGAGCTAGGTGAAACTAATAATACCTAAGCCTATATATGGTCAGATACACATTCTCACATTCATCACTCACGCCTGAGTGTTAATGTTTTTGACACAATTCCCTATGCATTACACAGTAAATGAATTAACAATGATGATTTGTATAATATTGTTACGAGACGCCAGAGGGGCGTATCAAAGTTCGTGAGGTATAGAGGTCTTAAAAAAATAAAACAACTACATACGATTATTATTTTATTCACAGCTATTATTTACATCATTAAACTATCAATCTCCCTTAATATTCTTGTTATTCCTAGTAAGCGCAATATTTAATGGTCTATCTCAATTATAATTTAAGTCTTTATCAAAGTCTCTATATTGATGGCAGTCACTTAATTCACACTCATGATTTACACATTTACACATATTCAATCTGTTTATTTCCATCATTCCAAATGTCTGTAACTCACGCATACAGTTCAAGAGTTCCGCCCGCTACTAGCTCTCTCTCCACTGTACCGATGCTCGCAGTCCACAGTCTTCACTCCCGCTGGTCACTTACGTCGCCACTCGTCGCTCTGCTGGCTCGTCGGTTTGCTGTCTTCGCACGTCTGTCACTTAATGTCGCACAATCCTCCAAACTCCTGACTGTCGGCTCGGAGGCCCGTCGTGGCTTAAGTAGTCTCGCTGCCCCGATCTAGAAGGTTCCCCGCACCCTGATTCCCGCTCAGAGAGGTCATAGCAATGGCCAGAAAATTCTTTCAAAGGTAACGCCAGAAAATTCAATATACTGAACGCTAGGGGCGCACGAGTCGCAACAGACTTATCGCAGAGGCACGCGGTAGCTTACCTTTGTAAATCGCCATGCGCTTCTCACATTACNCACGAGTCGCAACAGACTTATCGCAGAGGCACGCGGTAGCTTACCTTTGTAAATCGCCATGCGCTTCTCACATTACTACTCTGCCCTGACGACATAGTATTTCGCCTCGCCCGTGCAGGACGAGGCAAGGGAAGCGATGCAAATCAGTAACACATAACAATTTTGTGCATTGCTTTACACTATACAGAGACGATACAATGGAAAGTCAAATTATAACGACTTCGTATGGAGCTATACAATCTGACAGCAATGGTTCCACGAACGAGTGCACTTATTTGACAGTTCTGAAGGTATTCCTGTACACAGCTATTTCCGTGGCAATATANATGGTTCCACGAACGAGTGCACTTATTTGACAGTTCTGAAGGTATTCCTGTACACAGCTATTTCCGTGGCAATATAAATGTCTCCCTGTGCCACAGACAGTATTTACAAAAACACATTCAGCTGACCGTCAACCTGCTCAGTACGTCAACACAATAAATTTTGCCTTGGAAACAACTATACGCAGAAAAAAATTTAAAACTGTCAAAAAAGTGCGCTCCTTCGTGGAGTATACTATGGCATGGTATCTCTAGGAGCATCAAAGCAGTTGGCGAGTTAGGGCTGGCAAACGTTCTGCATTGGCTGAAATGGTAAAATTTGAGAGAGATTCGGGTGGCTCTTAACATCGAGGTCTTGAGAGCCGATGAGAGTGAAGCGAGGCGAGTACGGAGCAGCGCTGGAATGCAAGGATGCGGGAAACGGGAGATCCCGCGAGGAAACCCGCCGACCAGCGGCATCGTTTTGCACACGATTCCCACGTGCGAAAATCCACAAGCGACCCCGCCGGGAGTCGAACCCGGTTGGCCTAGCGGGAAGCGATTAGTCTGAGAAACGACACCACCGCGGCCCCGCAGCGGGCAAAGATTACGACATGGGATTGAACGATTATAGACTGTACGCGGTAAACTGAACACTTTTAAGAGCCCTGGTTAAGGTATGCTTGTGTGCACATTGTGTATTCTTCCGCCACNGTACGCGGTAAACTGAACACTTTTAAGAGCCCTGGTTAAGGTATGCTTGTGTGCACATTGTGTATTCTTCCGCCACATCTATAGTTCACGTTGCCATGAGCCTGATCACTTTATTTCATGCGTCGGCCAAGCAAACTGTGAATATATTAGAATTATAAACATTTCACAAATTTGCTAATTTTTACAATTGTATGCATTAATATAACACNGTACGCGGTAAACTGAACACTTTTAAGAGCCCTGGTTAAGGTATGCTTGTGTGCACATTGTGTATTCTTCCGCCATATCTATAGTTCACGTTGCCATGAGCCTGATCACTTTATTTCATGCGTCGGCCAAGCAAACTGTGAATATATTAGCATTATAAACATTTCACAAATTTGCTAATTTTTACAATTGTATGCATTAATATAACACAAAGAAAAAGAAATGATTTCAGCATACATAAATGCTTACCTAACACATTTAAATCCAACGTTAAGTCATGGAACTACTTTCGCTCCATCGTTACCAACTTTACTGGACGCATGCCGGTCAGTGTGCTCGTTAAAAGACACGCAGTTAGGAGCAGTGATATTTTTCACACTTTGACTTCAATAATGCTCAATTACCCTGAGCAGAGTATTTAACCCAAATTTTTATTACAGAACATACATACGTATTTAAACATTTCCGTAGACTGACGGAAATGTTTACGAAAACGTGCTCCGTAATGGGACAAAACGGAATTAAGTTATGTAGGTAAAAATACCGGAATATCTCCGTGTTTCCAAAAACTTCGGGTTTCGGGGATTAACAATGCCGAAGATACACGAAGAGTTCTTCATTGCTGTAACAGGAAAAATATAGTTCCTGCGACAGTTACGACATTCGCGCCACCTAAACATATCCTTTCAAACGTTATAAATTATCACGAGCCACCTGCATAAGTTGTCAAACTTCAAAAAATCTAACTTTACTAGAAACCAAAAAGTATGCCATGCTTCTTTTCGTATTATTTCTACGTTAACTACAGTTTTTTGTATGTCACAGAAAACACATAACTTGAATAAACACATGAATAAATAAAACAAACTGCGTTTAGCAGTTGTCAAATGATTGTACTGAAAGGATTACGCCAATTGTCACAAAGGACACAAGAACAAAACCGCTGAACGTATGATCACGCGAAGGAAAATCAAGAGCAGTACATGCAGATGTGTGCCAATATATTTTAATGACATGAGTATGAAAAAAAAAAACGAACACAATGATTACGGGCGTTGACCCTGTGTGCCACTGTCGTGCGTATTCCGAAGAAGATTTTGTTTACTCGTTCAATGCCACACATGCGAACGACCATCTTTAGCAACGAGGTATAGTCCATTCACGGTTACTTCCAAATATTCTAGAGTCCTGCTTAAGTTCTACTTCCATGCTATTCCTCCGCCACACGCAGACAAAGCTTAACTACATGTCGAAAATCACACCAAAGGAACAACGCGCCGCATTCGTAGGCACTCTGTTGTAATTATATTTTGCATATGAACTTTTTCTTACTGGCCACTACTAACATGTATATTTTCTCCCGGTTTGATTACAAAAGTGTGGAGAAACAGCGAATAGACTATAGAATTCTCTTTCGTCACTGAACCAAATAATTCGCCACTCGTCTCTCCTTGACATCAACGGACGTGGTAGAGGCGTGTGTGGAAATCTTCCTAGTGCCAACTAGTGATCTTGAGCCAGCGTCAAGCAAACGGTTGCGGATGGTGCTAGCCGACACACCTGCTTCTTCTCCACGTGGTCGTTGTGCTGTCCGCTCGGCCCACGCATACGATGCAACAGTCTTGGCTTGCATCTGTGTGTCACCTATGTCGGGAACTAGGCATATGGGCATTTGCACCTTTATCTTAATCGCGCAGATATTCGATGCACTGATTGCACTTCTCGTCCACCGTGTTGCGCGATTTCTCCGCAATAACCGTCCGNGCGCATACGATGCAACAGTCTTGGCGTGCATCTGTGTGTCGCCTATGTCGGGAACTAGGCATATGGGCATTTGCACCTTTATCTTAATCGCGCAGATATTCGATCCACTGATTGCACTTCTCGTCCACCGTGTTGCGCGATTTCTCCGCAATAACCGTCCGGCCTTACGATGACTCTATACGACCCCATGATGACACTATACGACCTCACAATGATACTATACGATCTCACGATGACTCTATATGACCTTGAGATGACACCATATACTACCATATGACGACACTCTATACGATGACACTATACGACCTCACGATGACGCTACGCGGCCTCGCAATGTCACTCTATATGACTTTGAGATTACACCCTATACTACCGTGAGATGACACTCGATACGGCTACACTTTATACAACCTCACGATATCACATTACAAAACATAACGATGGCCTATACAACCTTGAGATGACATCCTATATAACCGTATGACGAAACTCTGTACGATGACACTATACGACCTCACGATGATGCTACGCGGCCTCGCGATGTCACCTTATACGACCTTGAGATGACACCCTATACTACCATATGACGACACTCTATACGATGACACTTTACGACCTCGCGATGACGCTACGCGGCCTGGCGATGTCACCCTAAACGACCTAGAGATTACACCCTGTACTACCGTATGACGAAACTCTATACGGCTACACTTTATACGACCTCACGATGTCACTCTACACGACCTCACGATGACACTATTACGCCTCATGTTGTCACTTTACTATCTTAAGATGATACATTATACGATCTCACTCAAATCATGTGACTTGCACAAACTGTGTACATCAACTTCAANTACTATCTTAAGATGATACATTATACGATCTCACTCAAATCATGTGACTTGCACAAACTGTGTACATCAACTTCAACTCCACCCTGGTATGTCAAAAAATTTTACAGCAACTTCGTTAGCCCAGTAAAGTATTGTGATTTACAGACTACTTCCTCTGCGGGGCACAGCTCTAAGACATGTCCGAGATATTCGACAGACAAGATGATCATTCTACAGCGCTGTGCTATTGGTTATCTCATGCTATCCTCTAGTAGTGCCTCCTGCTGNCGACAGACAAGATGATCATTCTACAGCGCTGTGCTATTGGTTATCTCATGCTATCCTCTAGTAGTGCCTCCTGCTGAAATAAAGCCTTTGCCATTCGCTTCCGTCGATGTGAATTTTTCTTCCCATTTCCCGTTAATGTATTTTTAAACGTAACACTACACTGGACTTTGTAGAAACGCTATAGATTAAAAGGCCTTAAGGTTGTTGCCTGGTTGAGAATTTGGTATAGGGAAATACATGTTAATGAGATTCGGATTTCTGGCGTTCCTGTGAAAGATTGGTATATATACCACCAGGAACTTTTTTGAGCAGAAAAATACGTGCTCCTTTGATGTCGAATGCTTTATATTTGTAACATTAATTTATAGCCTCTTTCCTGGAAAGATCAGAAATCTTAATAATGAAATAAAATGTTTCTTTAAAACTAATTGTTATATTTCTCACACTTGGTTTTTTGTTTCAAGTTTAGATCTTCAAAATTAGCTTCAAAGAACCTAATTTCATTAACATGTATTTCCATATACCAAATTCTCAAACCGCCAATCACCTTAATCTTCTAAAGTTAAAGTATTTATTTTAAAGCGCTTGTCTACGTGGAGCGGATTTCCATATTATATGCCTAGAAGCAAGAAGCAATAAGTGCGAAACAAGTACGCTCCATCAAATACCACATAAAGTAGGCTCTACAAGAAAAACTCCGTACAAGCATCTGGCTGAGGGTAATATAGAACTGCAAACAATGACTCTGTAATTTTATTGGTACACTCTATAAGAAATTATTCGGAAAGCTACCATACTAGTGTATACTCTTAGTGATAAAGCGTTAATGGTAATTTTTTCACCTACACATTCATCGTAGCGTTCCTACATTTGCTCAGGAAAAAGTTAAATGCGTAGGGAAGATCCCAACTTTGTATAGCAGCGACGCTAAACATTCCTATATCTGCATCTTGTTGTGTGGTATTATTTCCATAGAGTGTATAGGTTAAAAACTTCCGTCACAGTTAAGGAAGTTTACCACAACATTTTTTACAGTGTAGAAGGTTATTAAAATTTTTCATTGCAGGACCGTGTATTATTTTCTCAGATATTCACAAAGAATATTTTACGCCATAGCAGTCGGAAAATGTAATTTTTGTTGTCATGTTGAGGCGTTTGGAAATTACGTTTACAATAAATATCCCAGAAGTGTTGAAGGTTGTATCCTGACTTGCGGGCTTGTTAAACCAGCAAGAGATCACTGCTCGTATGGCGAGAGCGTTTGGGTCTGCACTAACTGATAAAACAAACTGAGCCCACAGAAACAAGGCCGGGATTTTAAAAAAACCAACCAAAGGTGTGAAACATAACTGAGGTCTTGACACTACGATAGGCTAGAAGACGCAGTGTCCAATGAAAACATGTTACTGTCTAGACGTTTCCTTTCATCATATCCCCCCTCCCCTCCTTACCATGTTACTCTGCTGGTGAGAAGCCTTCAACTTCTCGTCACAACTGGCGCAGTTTCAAGGTCACCTGGCAGCAGTAAAACGTTTTGAGTTAACTTTCACGGACACGACGAATGTTCACAACTATAATTTGAAAAATTGCAAACGAAGGACTTGATTACACAGTTTTTGAAAACTTCTAATCCAAGGTTTATGTAAATTGCAACGACTTCTTATTTCATAGTATTTCCGGTTTCCGTTTGTTACTTGATGAGAGCTGTCAAGGGATTTGCATAAATTTTCATAGCGATATTCCATGATGTATATACATTTTAAAATTGACGCCTTTGCATTTATAAGCGACTCAGAAATCTTCAAATAAATTTTAAGCTTATAACATTTGCAGTACTTTTTTAAAGTCACTATGTAGCACAGAAATAATCGCCAGCTAAAGGGTTTGTCAGAAAATGGCACTTAATGTCTTTAAACCAATTGCAATTCCATATGTTTGGGAATGAAATTGTTTCTTGACTTATTTCCATGTCAGTATTCCTACAACTTATAAATGCAGTGAACATAAAATTCTACCTGAGCTTTTTCTTGTCTGAATGGATAAAAGCCAGCGTTTTTACTGAAGTAATTATTTTGTGTTTATGTGTTTCTAAACATTCAAAATCACTAAATCAACAGGAGAATATATGAACTGTGAAATGTTGCTTATTTATTTACTGGTTGGTAAAATCATGGGCTGCAAAAGAAATGTAATAGTTGAAATATCACTGGCTTGTCACGCAATGTTCAAACTAAGGAAACTTTTAGGTTGTCAGTAGTTAATTGCATATCCTTCCTATTTATTATGGTCTGAAATACTAAATCACCATGCTTCAGATGAGTCTCAGAAAGGGATATGACACTTTCACAGTCTAGCGTCAAATGAATAAAATGAGCTAAAAATCGCAGCATTACAGTGTTCGTTACATATATTACAAACTTCAGGAAACCGTTAACATTGACACGTGGTCACCCTGTTAAAACGGGATTTTATTGAACTGAAAAAAAAACTTATTTTATTTACGATTGTAATAATTTGATCTAAAAATTGTGTGTTGTATGTATTTTTAATGCGGGCCAAATTCTCTCTAATTTATTAGCTGTTTTGGAAAACTTGTGAGGGTAGTAGGTAGACATGAATATTTTTAACTCTCTTGAAAACCTCAATTTTTTAGCCTGACCGCAAGAGAACACTTCAGGAACAACAGTTAATGATGACATTTGAACCTCATGTGACTTTTTTTCACTCTGACCAAGGATAAAGCGGCCCTTAGAATTTTAAATCGTTCGTAATTAAATACAAACTTCGTTCATATTAGCGGAGTCTAGAGGTGATGGTCGGCACTTAACAACGTCTTGGACGCTGGTGAGGGTGAAAAGACATGACGATGGAGCAGCGGAAGAATGTAAGGATGGGTGAAAGTGAGTATCTCGAGAAAACCCGCAACCCGCTAGTATTTTTTTTTTTTTTAGTGAATTAAACGGAGCTGTTCGCAAACGCGCGAGAAATTAAAATCACACAAATGCCAATAAAATAGTGAACCCGGAGTTTGATTCAGCGTGTCTAGGACTCTCATTAATAGCTTTTCCCGGCTGTGGGCACATTCTTAAGGGGGATCAGGCCCCACTATTTTGAATTTATCTATTTTATTGCCTTAACTTACATTTAAGTTGTTTTAGCGAAATTTATCGTATGACACAGCATAAATGATAGGTTGTGAAGCTTTATCGAGATGTTAAATTTTCACTACCTTTATTGATTGATAATTATTAACAGGTGGGAAGGAGTAAATGATTTTTCCTTGTGGGTGACCACAACATTAAAACTAGGCATTGTAGTCAAGCAATGGAAACTTCAGAAAACGTACAAAGAAATGTCCTGTGTCGTGTCGTTCCGTAAAATTGAATAGAAAATCTATAATGCAGTTTTTTTTGCGAAAGTTCTAAAAATGCAAGATATCCTGAGTGGAAGAAAGCGACGAGTTTTGGAAGGAGTTCTCGGGCTACGAGCGCGGATGATCGCTCACCGGGGAGGCTGGCACAGTATTTGGAAGGACACGTTCTACGAAGCGTTCTCCTCAGAGATAGTCCCGTAGGGCGAATACGAGATAAAAGTGCTCATGCTAGCTGCGCAGTAACAATTTCCGTGTCTTTCCACAGAATTGTCAAACCCACGCGGCTTACATTAAAGCTGGCACACCGCTTACTTAAATTAGTCTTCTGGCATCATTGTACACTACTTTTGACTAACTTGAAACGCAAATAATAGGTATTCAAGTTACGCATAATGTTAATTTTTTTTTTTTTTTTGGTAAACGCGTGGATTTCACACTAAAACTGAATTTGAACAAACGTCAAATCATTTTTCAAACAAGTAAATTCGGCAGTTTTTTTTCCTATTCTTGAGCTAATGTTGAGAACATGCTCAGGAGACAAAAATGGATCTACTTCATCTTTAATGAATTGTCGCCCCCCCCCTACGTATGTTCAACCCTATGTACAGCCGCGGTGGTGTAGTGGTTAGACTACTCATCTCCCATCAAGGCTAACCGGGTTCGATTCCCAGTGGAGTCGTCTCCGGATGTTCGCATGTGGGAATCGTGCCGGACGATCACACAAGGTCGGCGGGCTTTCACAGGGATCTCCCGTTTTCCCCGCCCTTGCGTTCCAGCGCTGCTCCATGTTCACCTCTTTTCACTCTCGTCGGCTCTCAAGACCTCGACGTTAAGAGCTGCCCAAATCTCTCCAATCACTCATTCAACCTTGTGTGTGACGCTCTTGACAGGCGAGGGAGGGGGGAGGGGGTAGCCATGCTTACCCACTACGACTGGAAGGAGTATAGCTCCTTCTATGAGATAGCGTTCAATTCCGCATGATTAATTCTTTCTGATGGAGGGATTATTTGGTGTTAACTGTGAGACAAACACATGGACCAACTCTGAAACTCTGTAATAAATACTCCTGTGTTACCGAATGGAATAAGGTGGATATGTACAGGAGACTTATGCTATGTCATCAGCTAAAGCTAGAACTGTCAGCCCTTGCCCCTTGTGTGCTGAGTGAAGGACAATTGCCCAGCTCATCTGTTGCTGGCATGTCGCAGGCCACACATTATGCCCTAATTTAATACATCCACTAGAACAGTCTTGACTAATTAGTTCACTTTGGTGTCTACTACTTCCACACAAGTTTCTTGCAGGCAACTATAAAAAAAGAGACTCGTTGACTCCNCCACTCCTATCTGTTAATTACATTTTAAATACTAGCAGAAGTTCTTAATTGCTCTTCACGAGTGTACTGGCGCAAAATTATTGAGTGGTGATGCAACAGACAAAAAACAGTAGCAAAAAATAAAATAGCAGGTTTGAGATTGTTTCACGATGAACATTTCTTATCGCATCGATAATATTTTAGGAGCAAAAACTTTGACTCAAAATTTTCAGTGAGATGTAATGTGGCAAGATATAATACATCCCGAAACAAAGAAAAACTCGATACCCTTAGGAAATTGTGCAGCCAGNAAGATGTAATGCGGCAAGATATAATACATCCCGAAACAAAGAAAAACTCGATACCCTTAGGAAATTGTGCAGCCAGTATTTCATCCGGAGAAAATTAAACTGCAGCCACTTCGGCAGTAAGCTGACTGCGAATTGAATAGTGTTGTTAGCAGCGATGCCAACTAGATAGCGAAAAGTTGAAAGAATTTAATGGAAATATTCGACAGTTACTTAGCTATACATTTAAGAGATCTTCGGTGGGAAAGCTGTAGCGCTTGATTTACCTCACAGTTATCGGTTTTTATTACCGTAGGAAACCAACTTTTGAAAATAAAGCAATGTTACCCCCTGAAACCATAAAGAGAACATGTTTATGAACGAAAATATATAAATGTCTAGACTTGTTTACACATTTTTATATAGGTCATTCAGAAGCAGGGGTTCCCATCTGTGTATAGGTTATTTCTGGTAAAGTAAGCACTTTTTGAAACCTTCTCGTTTGGAATAAAAGCCAATAAATATATTATATTGTAGTCTTAGGCGTTAACTTTCGAGGCCGGTGAAATCCTACACTGTGTTTATTACTTACATCGCAATATTTATTTTGAAAAGTGGTGGAAGGATAAAAATGGCTTATAGGAAAAATGTAACTAGGGCCTTTAAAGTGCTTACTTTACTATGAACAGCCTATACAGTCTAGGGCGCAAGGAAATCACACCTCCCTCCCCAACTCTTTTACGTGTAGGTGTGCGTACGCACACACAAAAGTAAAGCCAAATTAAAAGAAAAAACAGTAATCATTGGTTTTGAAGCAAACACTTCAATAAAATTAAAATAATGAATTAAAAAAAAAGATTGCTAT
>NQII01001393.1:142145-174398 GCA_002778355.1 Clitarchus hookeri
TTTTTTTTTTTTTTTTTTTTTTTTTTTTTTTTTTTTTTTAGAGAACCATCTGTTTTAAATCAAATTTGTTTACCCATCTCTCTATTTCAGAATTCGATTTGCATGATAGATCTCCCACTGAGGTTTCGGCACCCTCGGTTATTATTAACATCCCTTAGAAAAACTTAGTGGTCGAAGTCGTAAGGGCGTGACATNTTTCGGCACCCTCGGTTATTATTAACATCCCTTAGAAAAACTTAGTGGTCGAAGTCGTAAGGGCGTGACATTCAAATAACGAGATTCCGGGAGGGAATACATTGTAAAGCACTGAATTATGCAAACTGCCCTTGATTAGCGTTCCGGCATACAATCGGGGCTTTGTAACTGAAATGGTACATATAATGTATTTAACAAAATGTACATATATACATGCTGTTATTTACAGATAGTATGTTAAACTAAAATTGTAGAAAAAATGCGTATTTGTAAACATTACCACAAAGAATAGCTATTTCAATTTTCACGTAAAATTTATAAATAGTAAGCTATTTTAATACATCTACTTGCATGCACATAGTTGCATAAGTATTTTAATATTAGTACCACAATTATATATTCTTTTATTTATATTAAGCCGGAGGTAGAGGCCTCCCAACAGATGAGCTTAAAATTAGCTTTTCGCTGTATTTATTTCGTTCATTCATATTCGCAAAATTCTACTTATTTTAGTTATTTTTTAATTTATTTTGTTTTTTTTTTATATTTTGTAAACATTACTTGTTTTAGATGTTTTGCACTCTGTTTAGTTCGTTTTCACGAACGGTTTTTAAAATTTTGCATTATTTTTGTTGTACAGTATATTTTGTTCGTTTCCATTCAGTTTCGTGAAATTTTCATTTATTTAGAACGTTTTTCACTGCATTTATTTCGTATTCATTTCATTTGGCTAACATTCGTTGTTTTTACGGCATTTGTTGTTTGTTGCTCAGTCTTGATAGAATTCGAATGTTTCCGCTGTTCTTCGCTCTTCTTTGTTATTTCTCAATCTCAATAGTTATTTTTATAAGACTGGCCAGTATTGTCGTCGATCTGTAATACTCAGTGTCTTAATCAAGGGAGCAAGTACTCACATTGCGGGAGTTGGAGGAGGTAAAATTTTAAACTCATCCTTTGGAAGGACTTCGACTCCGACAAAGTATAAATAAAATAACACTATTTGTGATGCTAATTTTTAATATACATAGCACTATGTACCCGAAAGTAGTTACATCAAATATTGCTTACCATTTATAATTGTTTTGATTTGAATGCCTAAAGAGTTCTTTTAGATAATGACAGAAAATACAAAACTTTTTTCTTGCTTTCTAAGTCAAAATACTATCTATAAATTATAGTACATAGATACTTTTTGCTGTATTACCTTTCTTTTTTAAATATGTTCCTTATTATTAATTTTCCCCTTATTAGTTTTTAGGGTTCTGTAACTCGCTGAGATAAAAACCAAAACCCTTTTGGGATTACTCGTTTGTCCGCCTACGGATGTATGTCAACCGTATATAGTTTGATAGATATCATGTCTTGCGTAGTAACGTTATTCAACGTGATATAAACAAATCACTTAAGTCAATGGAAATCGAAAACAACATGGTACATAATTTATTTGGTAGAATGGTTTTATAGGACTGTCGATGGTACAAACTTTTTGAATTTAAAAGCCTCTAGGGCATTATTCATAAACGTTTTTAGTCCGGACTAAGAAAATATTATCTTCTGACCAAATATTTCCGTTTTCAGAGAGCCTTATTATTGCTAGCCAGGGGATCATCTTACATTTGTACGGAATAACTTTTAGTCCGGACTTAGAGTGAGACTAACGACGTATTATAGTAAAAAAAAAAAAAACACGGCGAACTGAAAATAAGACAAGTTTGCTAATATTAAATGCAAGTGAAAGTTTTACGGAACACAAAAATAAAAAACAAAAATAAACCTTTAAGGCCGAATCTGTCAATCTGTCAAAGCAAACACGTGCCAATTTAATAGATGAAATGTTCCGTGAATAATATTTCAAAGGAAATGTAATCATAATACATCAGTGTTAAGCTACAGCAATGCCTTTCGAATAAGTGTGTCAATCAAATGCCTTCTCTAAAAATAGATTCTTACCAGACGTGATATTACTACTTTCGAAGAGAATTTCAAAACAAATCCTATTCTGACAACATATGAATAAAGTATAGAATTGCAGTAAGAGTATTGGTAACTCAATAGCAACACCATGGGTTGATGTGTGCTAGGGTGCAAGTTCAAATTTTATCTGGGCAAATTTTTTTAAACTATTTTATAATGTATTTTCGTAATGTATTTAGCACTAAAATACAAATTCAACATCATTTTAAAGGCAGTATTGGCTTGAAAAAATGAAACCAGTCCATAGTACCAGTGCATAGGGGTGTGCTGCGAAAAATTAATAAATACACGGAATTATAAGATTATCAGTAATTAATTATTTCGTCCTCAATCTTGCGGTATTACAATACAAATCGAGAGTCAGACGTATATAAAAATTTCAAATTTTTTAAATTTTGTAATTATGGAAAATATATTAAATGAACTTGCGTCAAAATAAATAGTCATAATAAAAAAAATTGAACGAACAAATGAGATTCAAACTTGCAGTTCACATAAAAAACAAGAATATTATCCACTGCTCTATAGTCGTACATGCTTTTAACGTAACAAATTAAAATATTATTGAACATTAAATCATAGATGAAATATTGCATGAATTGCAATTTAAGGGACATTTGGTTATTAGTTAAAGGAAAAAATATATTTTAATTTTTTGAAGCTATTTATAACGCGTGTGTCGTCTCAAATGTGGCTTTTTGTTTCGTAGGAAAATTTTTATTTGAGACGANTTTGAAGCTATTTATAACGCGTGTGTCGTCTCAAATGTGGCTTTTTGTTTCGTAGGAAAATTTTTATTTGAGACGAGAATTTGCAATGCGCATGCGTAGTACACCTGGCAACAGTGTACTTCGATGATCTCTCGACTAAAGTTAGTCCCACTCTAGTCGGGGTTATGAATACGATATAGTTAGTCTACCCTTTAGTCCGGACTAACTTCAGACCAACTACGAGAAAGATGATCCTTGGATCATCCTTGGACTAAGATATGACTATGGTTAAGGCCCATAAATACGAACTATTTACATGCTCACCTACTTTTTTGTCATTATTGACTGGCAGTCGGATGCAGGTACAACCATGCAAGTAATGTAACCAAAGAGTTTCGTTGAAGACACAATATTACCTCCCGCGCAGGCCTGTACATCATAATGAACGGACGCTAGTCCTGCAAAGCCGTTGGTGTTTGGCCGTCGCGGTCGTTCAAGCCTCGCCGCTTTTTATTAGAATAACTAATTTACTACTTATTTCACTGTAATTATTTTATTTTACCTATGACCTTATTATTTTTTTTTATAATTTTCGGAATCCTCTTGCCAAGAGGTTTCATTTGATGCACACAGGTCCCACATTGTGACAGTTAAGGTTCGTGAAATAAATATATATATATATATATATATATATATATTATGTATACGTATACTATATTGTTATATTCATTTCTGTAGTACTTTTTACAAGAGCTTTTATTTGTTTGATACACATGTTACTAGCGGTTGGAATAAAAATCGAGTGTGACATTATGGCTGCTTACGTGCGCCATATTAATCATTTAGTGAAGTCACTTATTGCATATCACCTGACTGTCAAGACGAATCCAGCGATACATAATTTGTCAAAATCGGTTGGTTTCTAGAGTGGAACTAATGAACACCAATACATATAGACATGAGAAATACACTGCCCTCCTTTTGGCTTCGCAGTAGTCGCATAAAAATTAACGACCTAGGGAACTGCTTACGTAAAAAACAACACTTAACGCTTTCATAAAACAGGAGAAACTGCATTTATAACCAGATATTCTCATCCGCTGTCTTTCTCACCGCATGTGGTGGCGTGTAACTTTCGATCCCAGCCACTGAAACGGTGATACAGCTTCGGCTACCATCGGATATGCTCGGTTTCTGCCGTAGGTTCTGGACCAACGTGGCAGTCATTACTGCGAATGTGCGCCAGGAGCAGAACTTAACTGTTTCCCAGTCTTATTATTACTGTTTAAACTCATAATTTTACCTAGGATACAATCTGGATAATTAATTTTACATTTTAAAGTAATCCACAGACTAATTAAAAACGAGGTATATTTATATTTGTATATTTAACTGTTAAAATCACATTTTCAAAAAGTGACGTCATATAAGTTTGCATTTTGTTGTTCAAAAATTTCTCACTTTAAACAAATTTGTATTGCTCTTTAATTTGATTATATGACAATTGCATTATAAACCGCCCATAAGAATGGTACGTACCTTTTTGAAAATTGGTTTATGTAAACGTGTTAACCTTATTTGAAGCCACACGGTTCCTCTCAGTGTTGCAAAACACATATTGCTACCGTGCAGCTGGCATGCGCATTCTACGCCATATTCACTATACAAGATAAAGTTTGTTTGATGTTGCTTGGTTACGTATGGCGAGAACAGCCGAGTACACCCGACGTTCGCCGAACTCGCACCAGTCTCGGCGGTTAGACACGAATTCTCCTAGAAGTAAGTAGAATCTCGAAGCGTCACTGCATTTCGTATAGTACTTGGTTCATTTTAGTTCAAGCCACGTGCGGCTTCGCGAAGATTATTTTGGATGGCTGCTGAATACGAAGATACTCGAACATGCCCGAACTTATTGACGTCAGCTGATCTCAGCCAAAAGTAAACGCATTAAACTTTGACGTATTGTTCTTTTATCGTATGAAATAAGAATGATTGGTCTACTCCTCGAAAAAAATAATAAACTTGTACTCTTTATAATGAAATGTTTTTACTTGGACCAGGAGAAAACGAATGTAGAATTTAAAATACTGACAGTTTGCAAATAAAAATTGCTATTTCCAGAATATTTTAAAGAAATATTTTTTGAGTTATTTATTTATAAGGACCGGCAGTAAATTATAACTTTTTAGGAATATTCCACAGATTATACCTTTAGAGTAACTGAGAGACTAGCTTATTAGAACAGTTTCGAGGTGATTTATCGTGAACTATAAGTGCTACGATGCTAATAAAAGCAAAGATTTTTTAAAAGACACTGTAACTATATCAATTTCTGTGTTTAATATACTTGCAGCATTGTAAGGTACATTTAAAATTTAGACACACAATAGGGTTAGCTGTGTTTTGTGAATCAACAAGTAAAAGTTTAAAATAATCCAAATTTACATGGGAGAACAATATATTTTAATAAATGCATTATACTATATGTTGCGCTAACTAATTGCTGCAATGAAAACTGTTATGATTTGTATCAAAACTGTAACAACTAGCGCCACCTATTGTTATCTCTATGTCATCGTATTGTTTTNAACTGTTATGATTTGTATCAAAACTGTAACAACTAGCGCCACCTATTGTTATCTCTATGTCATCGTATTGTTTTCGCTAGTAATAAAGCTATAGTCGCTCAGTCGCCATTGAATCGCGATACGCAGTGTTTCATTTCGCTAATCATTACAGGTTATGGGCCCAGTAAACAATTGAATAATAATCTCGCGATAGTTTGTACGGTATGATAAGTACTGAGTATAATTATATTCGCTGAAGGAGACTATTAATTGTGCGTATCGTGTGTGTGTGACCGCGTAATGGCTTCGAACTATGTGATAAGCGTCCCTAAGTTGAAAGGACGCGAGAATTATAGTGAATGGTGTTTTGCGGCAGAGAATTTCCTGGTCTTGGAGGGCATGCTAGGATGCATCAAGCAGGAGCCGAATCAACCAGCAATAGGAGCCACGGATGATGCTAAAACCAGAGCAAAATTGATCTTGACCATTGATCCCTCGATTTACGTTCATATAAAAAACGTTACTTCTACAAAGGAGCTATGGACGAAACTAAAGCAGTTATTCGACGATTCGGGGTTTACCAGAAGAATAAGTCTGTTGAGAAATTTAATTTCTATTCGGCTTGAAAATTGTATCTCAATGACTGCCTATGTGACTCAAATAGTTGAAAATGGACAAAAATTAGCTGGAACTGGTTTTAACATAAATGACGAATGGATCGGGTCATTATTGTTGGCGGGATTGCCTGAAAAGTTTTCGCCAATGATTATGGCCATAGAACATTCTGGAATTTGCATAACAACGGACGCCATTAAAACGAAATTATTGGACATGGAGGAAACTGAAACGAATGAAACTAGTGGTGCATTTGCTAGTTTTCGTAAATACCAACATAAGAAAAAAGAAAAGTCTGTGGTTAAAGACCATAAACAAGATGGCTCACAAACGTCAAAGTCATCAACCATCAAATGTTTTAGATGTAAACAGACTGGCCATTTCCAAAATAAATGTCCCAATAAAGAGAAATATAATACGCACAGTGAACAAAAGCAAACAAATGCCTTCAGTGCTGTATTTTTAAATGGCAGTTTTAGCAAAAACGATTGGTATGTCGACTCGGGGGCAAGTGTGCACCTAACAACGAATAAACATTGGATTACAAATGTTTCATACGAACAGAGCACTAAAGAAATAATTGTAGCTAACAATAGTAAGGTGCCTGTTGAGTGTTCCGGTGATGTGCAGATTAAAACTTTAACAGAAGATAGCAAGTTTGATGTGACAATCAAAGATGTGTTGTGTGTTCCAAGTATCACAACAAATCTCTTATCTGTGAGTCAATTAATCTGCAATGGCAATGGAGTGTCCTTCACGAGTGACAGTTGTATCATTTATAATAGAAAAGGCGAAAAAGTTGCTACAGCCTCATTAGTAAATGGAGTATACAAACTAAACATGCCCATGTGTTTGTCAGCTGCTGTGATGGAATCCGGCGAAACCTGGCATAGGAGACTGGGACATATTAATAGCAACTATCTTAACAAGATGCAGGATGCTGTGGAAGGATTGCAATTGGATAAGAATACAGATATAAGCAAGATGTCTTGTGTCACATGTTGTGAGGGGAAGCAAAGTCGCTTGCCGTTCTCTCATGAGGGTGACAGAAGTACTGAATTATTGAATACAGTACATACAGATCTTTGCGGACCTATGGAGAATGCTTCTCTAGGAGGGTCAAGGTATTTTCTTATTTTTGTCGATGATTACAGCAGAATGACACATATTTATTTTTTGAAAAATAAGAGTGAAACTTTTGAATGCTTTAAACAATACAAAGCTAAAGTTGAAAATGTTCTGGGAAAAAAGATAAAGATTTTACGGAGTGATAACGGACGTGAATTCTGTAATAAAGAATTGGATGATTACCTGAAAAAAATGGGAATAATACATCAAAAAACAAATCCTTACACGCCTGAACAAAATGGTTTATGCGAACGCATGAATAGAACTTTAATAGAAAAAGCGAGATGCCTTTTGTTTGAAGCTGATCTACCGAAGAAATTTTGGGCAGAAGCAAGTAATACTGCTGTTTATTTGCAAAATAGAACGGTAGCAGCTGGATTAAATAATAAAACTCCGTACGAGTTATGGACTAACAGCAAGCCTAATATTAGTCATTTGAAGATATTTGGTAGTACTGTCATGGTGCATGTCCCCAAAGTTAAACGTGCGAAGTGGGACAAGAAGTCTGAGAAGTGCATCTTAGTAGGTTATTCAGAGGAAGTAAAGGGGTACAGAGTTTACAACCCTAAAACTCAGATAGTGTCAACCAGCAGAGACGTCATTATTATGGAAAAAAATTTGAATACAGAGAACCTGACTGTAGTTAAAGAGAAGGAGAATGTTGATACCGATATTGGCGAAGTAAATGCAGATTCAGTGGGGGACAACAATCAATCTGATGACTCGTATACTAGTACTTCAGGATTTAATAATGATGAAACCTATGTGCAGGGTGATACTGCAGACTCGGACAGTTCCACTGAAGTTGATGAAACGATACAATCACGCGCGTTGCCTACTAGACAAAGACAAAAACCAGATAGATATGGTTTCTCAAATATGTGTACAGAAAGTGACAGATTACATATTGATGAGTTGTCGGTGGAAGATGCACTACAGGGTCCAGATAAGGAGTGTTGGTCGCAAGCTATACAAGAGGAGCTGCAGTGTTTTGAGGATAACAATGCTTGGGAGCTTGTGGAACCTGAAGACGGTAAAACAGTGGTAAAGTGCAAGTGGGTATTGAAGAAAAAGTGTGACAGTGAAAACCAGATTCGTTACCGTGCTAGATTAGTAGCCAAAGGCTATAGTCAAAAGTATGGTGTGGACTATGAAGAAACCTTTTCCCCTGTTGTGAGGCACACCACATTGCGTTTGTTATTTGCAATTTCTGTACAGTTAAATCTTGATATAATACATTTAGATGTGAAAACAGCCTTTCTGAATGGAGAATTGAATGAGACTATATATATGCAAAAACCAGACGGTTTTGTTTGCTCAGAGAATGATAAAAACAAAGTCCTTAAGTTGAAAAAGGCTATATATGGCCTCAAACAATCCTCCAGAGCATGGCATGAGAAAGTTGACAATTGTTTGATTCTAAATGGTTATAAGAAATCTAAACTGGAACCATGCTTATATAGCAAAGTTGTAAATGGTTGTAAGACAATGGTCACTCTTTATGTCGATGATTTCTTTGTTTTTTCGAACGATAAAAAAGAAATGTTACAGTTAAAAGAAATATTGAATTGTCAGTTTAAAATAAAAGATTTGGGACAAGTAAAGCGTTGTCTAGGTATGGATGTTAAAATTGATAAGAGTAATAATGTAATTACTTTAAGCCAAGAAAATTATATCGATCAACTTTTGCACAAGTTTGATATGGTTGATTGTAAAACTGTTAAGACTCCTATGGAGGCTAAATTGAATGTTACTAAATGTGAAAATGCTCAAAACCAGAATCCATATTAACAACTTATAGGTAGTTTGATGTATCTAGCAGTCCTTACAAGACCGGATATTGCTTATGCAGTAGGATATTTGAGTCAGTTCAATAATTGTCATGGTGAAAAGCATTGGTCATATGTAAAGATGATACTTAAATATTTAAAACATAAAAAAACTTTTGGTTTAAAATATAGTAAGAATAAATATTGTGATGTTAAAGGTTTTGTTGATGCAGACTGGGCTAATGATACTACGGACAGACAGTCATATACAGGTTATTGTTTTATGTTATCAGGTTGTGTCATCTCTTGGGAATGTAAAAAACAGAAGTCAATAGCATTATCTAGCACAGAAGCTGAATATATAGCAATTTCAGAAGCTTGTAAAGAGGCAATATATCTTAGAAACTTGCAATATGAGATTACAGAGAAAATGTATACAATCACTATATGTAATGANTATAATCACTGTATGTAATGATAATGAGAGTGCACAGAAGTTGTAGGCAAATCCTATTTTTCACAATAAAACCAAGCACATTGATTTCAGATACCACTTTTGCAGAAACATGATATCAGATAAAATTGTGCATATTCAATATTTGCCAACAGCTGATATGCCAGCGGATATGCTAACCAAGAGTTTAAATTCAGTAAAACATTATAGATTTATAAAACTTTTGGGAATTGAAAGTGTGTAATATTTTGATAAGTGGGGGTGTTATGATTTGTATCAAAACTGTAACAACTAGCGCCACCTATTGTTATGTCTATGTCATCGTATTGTTTTCTCTATGTCATTAGTAATAAAGCTATGGTCGTTCAGTCGCCATTGAATCGCGATACGCAGTGTTTCATTTCGCTAATCATTACAGAAACGAATTACTGCTGCGATAGGTAAACAGAACTGTCTGAGAAATTCAAAATTATTCGTTTTTGTAGAATTTTAGTTCTGTAAATACATCCTTCGGACAGGAGTACGTGGATATTTTTCCACATACTCAATTAACTTTTGAAACATAAATTAGTTTCCGCTAGTTACTAATTAAGGGAAATCAGTCAGCAACTAAATATTTCCATTTAAAAAAACAAGGGGGACTAATACTTAATGTGACCAAGCATATGAAACAAGCCATATAACACCGATTACTCTTCATTAATATTATAGCGGCGGCTAAAATCCCTCTCTATAAACGACTCAAAGCTGCGGAGGTCAGAGGGCGCTCGTAAAGCANTAATATTATAGCGGCGGCTAAAATCCCTCTCTATAAACGACTCAAAGCTGCGGAGGTCAGAGGGCGCTCGTAAAGCAATACCCGCGTCACAACCGGCTCACATAATAGGCACATTTACTTTACGGTTCGCATATAGCGGCAAACACGTGCCTTCATTTGTACAGCAAAGTGCCTGCTTCCTTCCTGGAGACGCTGTGTGTGTGTGTGTTTGCCTCCGAAGTTTTTTATTCCACCCTGAGACGTTAGCACATCGGCTGCCACGACGTGTGTGCTTTTCTAATGAGTCGTGTCGCTAGACGCTGGCTTACCTGTTGCTCCGCGCTAGGGACAGTGACGACGTACAAAAGGAAAAGCAAACCGAGAGAAAGGTTCTCTNTAATAACGCTACCCTTCTATCTCGACGGTAGCTGTCTTGTAAAGCGAAGCGATAGAGGAAGGGAAAATCGCTATGCCTCACGTAAGTGTGTGTCGACTACTATAAACCCCTTTCATCTAAATAAATACCATTTTATTTTATGTGTATAATTGAGATCGGAACATAGTTATATGCATAATTGACCTGTATTAACTTATCCAAAAAAATTTTTTTATGAACTATGAAATTGAGTAAATTATTTGNTTATATGCATAATTGACCTGTATTAACTTATCCAAAAAAATTTTTTTATGAACTATGAAATTGAGTAAATTATTTACATGCAAATTTTTTAAAGTACTTAGTATTTAAGTGGAATGGCAGTGGATATCGAACGCAGTAAATTGATTTTACTGAAGATTTATTTTAATTAGAATTGTACAATATTTCGTGGCTATAAATCAAAAATTTAATAACATCACACATTTTTGCTCTTCACCATGGGTGTTAGCGTCATACATCAATGTTCCTATTTTACCGTCATAAATGATTTATATTATAATTTGGTATACATTTTACACTAGAAATCGGCAATTTTGTGTGATCGCCTTGAATATTGTATTGCGTGTTCATTCTGTAAAAACATATAGGTTACGAGGCTGTGCTAAACTAGTGTTGTGTGTTTTACGTATATTTTTGTTCATTTCTTGGTTATGCGGAAAAAATAAAGACAGTGAGATCATTTCAAATTAACTTTTTATGCTATCCTGTGTTGATAAGAAAATATACATTTCGAATGTGTATGTAAAACTTTAAAGCAGAAGTGATATCAGCAGCAGCCAGTCACATTTGAAAGTGATTTTTTTACCCTTCTGTAGCAAATGAAAGTAAATTGATTGCATACAGTAAAAACACGTACTTCATATTTGTTATGAAGATATAAGCCAAATGTTATTCTGGATCGAATCAGAAACACTTGTGACACGTGGAATATTAGTGACACGAGGACGATTGACTGCGTGGAGGTACGTTGAAGAAGTTCTGCAATCCCGTGTGCTGCGTTGGCTGTGTGCTGCCAGGAGCGCGAGTTCCATTAATTTTTCCTCTTACCGCCAGCCGATTTACGTCGTGGAAACAATAAGCGGGATGGAAGGTGTCATGGCACGAAGTGTATAGTCTATTCACAGTATTTTCACACTTTCTGAATTAAACCTTTGAAAAATCACCCACTTGTATGACGCGTTTGTTTGTTTCCTGAATATATCATGTAGGCAAGCGTTTTATTGTTATGTTAACATAAAAGCGTCATATTTTAGATTAAATAAAAATTTTACTCATACTTTATTTAGTGGTATAAATTATAGTATTAAATTCACAATTAACATGAATAAAACAGGGAAAAAATATATGTATTGGTAAAACGTACTAAGAAACAGTTTTCATAAAAAAACATTTTTAGACTGTGTGTGCACAAATGCGGTACACTGTCCAACTGGTGTGATTTGCTAGACATGGTTAAGCTGTGTTTACATGAGGTGGATGAACTTTAGCAGGGCGTCAGCAAAGTTGGGAGTACCCGCGATTGGAGTACAAGCCCACCTGCCTATCAGTATATCGTAACCTCTGTTGCGCCCGGCTAGTGATACTCACGTGAACGAAAATTACGTCCCAGGAACCGGTTTCCATCAAGATAACTCTCGCCGTTACACACACCTTCTGGTTTTCTGAGGGCGTGTAGATAAGTATATAAGACGTTTGCGTTGCTTGCTCGGTCATCTGAATTGTGAACCACCAGACATTTTGTGAGACCAGATGTGATGTCAGATTCCTATAAGATACGGAAGTTATTTTAATTCTATGGCCGATCGTATCGACAAATGTATCCTGGTTCGAGGCTGCTTGACGAGGTAATGACTGCTCACTGTAAAGTGAGAACTTTTGAAATTGGCAATTGAAAAAAATTACTGCCCGTAACTGCAGTCCGGCAGGCAGGCTCCCAGTTAAAATAACGGCGAATCAATAACAATTGTTGTGGAGTGGAGAAATTTGGATGTCTCCTAACATCGAGGTATTGAGAGCCGATGGAGATGAAGTGAGGTAGGTATGAGGCACCGCGGGGGATGCAAGGGTGGGAAAAATGAGATATCCCCGAGAAAAACCCGCCGACCAGAGGCATCGTCCGACACGACTCCCACACGCTAAAATCCGAGGGCGAACCCACCAGGAATTGAACAGGTTCGCCTATGTGTGAGGTGAGTAGTTTAACCACTACACCACCGGCGCCAAATTAAAAATATTTTTTATACCTGACGTTGTACTGAGAGTGTAACATGAAAATTTAGGTCTACCCGAGTCCAAGATTTTGGTGTTATACATTTTATAGCACGAAATTGCTTACCATTAAGAAATTTATTTCATTAACATTCCTTAGTTTCCACTTGATTGATGCATTAATAAAGTGAGACTGTCCATGTAAATGTTAATCTTACATAGAGTGCAAGGAAATACAATGAGAGAAAAAGTAGAACCTAAGTAGGGCTTTCAAATGTGCCCATTTACTGTGAATAGTCTTATACTGCTAAAAGTCGACTTCTTCTGTGTGCAGGTTGATGTAATGATATTGTAATCATGTGTGATATATCACACTAATATAATTTCGTTTTAATCTAATGGTTCCTTCTTAGCACGCAAGTTTTTATGGAAATGAATGTACATAGCTAATGCACGTGTGTGTACGGAAACATTGATGTTCTTTCATCAGGGCACGTGACCGTGTTTCAGTCAAGTAGATTTCTACATTGCTAATTGCCCTTTTGAAGAGAAAGGGCAATTAAAAAAAACATGAATGCAAAGCAAGTCGCACGGTAAACGTGTTTTTCCAGGTGTCTTGACACAGTACCTTTAATATAACATATAATAAGCGCATAAGTGTAAGTTCTTTACATTTAAGTTTAACAAGCGGCTTAGTTTCCGTTCCTAACATCTCTGAGTTTATCAGTTAAGAGCGTATAACATGAACGAGTTTTTGAAGTTCAGATGTAAATATTTCAATATTTGTAGTTGTAAGTTAAAGCTGCCGCGTGAAATTCAAAGGCTGGCTGAATGTCTTGTTTATATACTTGTATATATTCTCTGTGGAAAGTTAGGAGACTGTGACTAGTGAAACAAGACAAAAGTGCACACAAATATATTAGTGAAAAGATAAAATGAGAAATGATTCCATTTTTCAGCACATAAAGTCTTCTAGCACCAGTGATATAGATCCTACACTACTTCTAATTTAAAAGCATGCATGCCCTTCTGTGCAAGAAACAAATTAAATAAAGCTTATCGTCGACAAAATTCAAGGCTTATTTTCAACTGAGGAATCTGTTCACTTTCTTAGCAAAAGTATATATTTTTTTTGTTGTTTCCCATCCCATTTCTTAAAGGCTTTCTTTTATTCAGCCTTCGAATATCACGCGGCAGCTTAATTTATAACTGCAAATATNCATCCCATTTCTTAAAGGCTTTCTTTTATTCAGCCTTCGAATATCACGCGGCAGCTTAATTTATAACTGCAAATATTTAAATCTAATCTTTAAGCTTATAGATGTTTTAAATTTGTTAAAAATAACTTTTCACTTCTTCAGCAACAAGTACTGTATCTGGCGCATGCGCATGAATAATTATAAGACTTTAGGAGCTTCTTATAGGGTATCCTCACAGTTATCTTCACTTTCGAAACACTTACAGTAGTCGATCTCCGTTTCCTGCTTTCGTTGTTTAGAATAATCCCCATGCTAGTAAATTGCGTTATGTTTTTTTAGTGTCAAATATTACAGTTTTATTACTACAAATCTTAATTACTCCAACACATCCCATTTATTACCAAAATGTCTATTTTGGAAATTTGGGAAGTTAAGTTACTGATCTTCCGGCACGTCTTTCATGAATTTGCATTCGACGTCCTTCCCTCATAGCGCTACTATTGTGTCGCTTCTGTTACTGTTTATTGAAAAATTTATTATCTGAGCTAACTCCAATATATAAAAAATTTAAACTATATTAATGGTGTTGGCCACGAAACATTTTTTATTTTGTATTTGTACCACATATAAATAATCCTGTAGACATCATTTGTCATAACGTTTTTCTAAAATAAAATTTTTTTAGACAGCAGGCTTTATTTTTGCAAAAGGGCACGTATAAATCTTAATTTTAATGTTTTTTTAATGTACAGATAAAATAAACCAAACGATTTGCAGAACATTATCAAGGACAACTGAAATGTCTTGTCTTAATTAATTTGAGGTTATGCTTAGATAAAGTAACTGTACAAAACTTTAGGGATAATTACAAATAAAATATATATAAGAATTTCCTTATTTTCAGCAATTTTTTTAAATTACTAAAACACTTCCTTTTTGCATTTTACAGACGTCTTGAATTAGTTGTTGACATCTTCTTTCAGTGTGAACTATCTCATTTATGTACTGAGTTTGTACATTTATGAACAGTTACATGGTGACTGACATGTAGGATGCAAAAACTATGCGATAAAAGCAATGTTTTATTTGTGAGGAAAGAGTAATCGCTGATAATCATTAAAAGTTGAACAGTATGTGGCACAAATATGAAATAATACACTTTTTTGTGGCTTACGCGTTTACAACACAAAT
Source organism: Clitarchus hookeri (assembly GCA_002778355.1). NCBI lineage: Eukaryota > Metazoa > Arthropoda > Insecta > Phasmatodea > Phasmatidae > Clitarchus > Clitarchus hookeri. The sequence continues at coordinate 157,352 of NQII01001393.1, forward strand.
TTTTTTTTTAGATAGTGTTATCATTCTTACCTATCTGTAATAATTCGTATAACGTACACATTTAATCTACTGTTGGATCTATGCAGGTGGTTTCAACGTCCACTACATCCGCGCACGTACTTCCCACCTTCTAGGACCCCCCCCCCCTTTTTCAATCAACGACGCTCTAGTCCTCAAAACACAACTCCAGGCTTGGGATCACTGACCCACGTGGCTGAGGTTACAGCCACTAGCTCTGCGCTACGATACTTCAACTGCACGACTGCAGAATGTTCCGAAATTCGTGCACGACAAGAACATATTCCAGTCCACGAGACTCGCAACTGTTATCGTCGAAGATTCCTGCTGTTTTCGCACGAGCTGTCTTCGTTGTGTCGCCAGGAAGTTGTTTTCCTGTATCTGTACATTCTGCCATCGTCGTTTTTCTTTATTACTCGTGCTCTTTCAATTGTTTCGTTTGTGACTTCCGACTTAATTACCTGTGGCTACCATGCTTTATTTACATGTTGTCAGTGGAATGGTGCACCTGAAAATCGAGAGTGTATGACGCTGGAACAGGAGGTGAGTGCACTAAAGAAATAGTGGCAGGAGTTTTTCCGACAGTATTGGTTAGCGTAGTGTGGCGAGTGAAGAGACGAAGACGCACAGTGCGGAGAGCAATTCCCCAGAGCAGCGGGGAACATAGGTACATCGCTTCCAGCGCAGATCCACCGTAAAGTGAGAACTTTTGAAAGCCCTCTCATTTCGAATATTAGTCAATGAATATATTTTATTTTGGCCCTAGACGTTAACTTCCAAGAGAGGTGGAACATACAGATTGTGTTTATTACTTACATGGAAATATTTATTTAAAAAGGTGGTTAAGGGATAAAAAATTGGCTGAAAGGAAAAAGTAAACAGGGCTTCAAAAGCGATCACTCTAACGTGAACAGCCTAAACCCAGCAGGTTGGTACCTCTTTCCCAGGAACCGGGAAGAGGGTCGCCCTCCCTATATGATGGTCAGACATCTGCTTCACATTTCAGGCCGTTTCACACAATCAACTTATTATTGATTTCAGTTACTTGAACTCGTTATATTGATCTAAAAATTCACTTCATTTGTTTTTCAATGAATTGCATTCAATAAGCTTTAAAGTCTCTAAACAAAAATTTATCACACACTTTTAAATAAAACAATTTTAAAAATATCAATAATAAATTTTTAGAAGTATCTGCTACTCATGCACGACACAAAAATAATTGGTTAAACCACAACAAATTGTCTTAATTTTACTAAAAATTTCTTTTTAAAAATAGGCATTCTTATTTTGTATCAATTATAAATATGAGCACAAAACTCTATTATTATGAGATTACTTCAATTAATATTATCAGAGAAGTTATGATCGGTGACTGAAATATTTGATTCAAGAAAATTAAGAATATGGTACAAACGAAAATCATGAAGGAAAACGAGAAATTCAAGAAATTGAAAGAGAAAATGGTCACGATTATGACGTTCGTATGAAGTCATATATTATTCACTGAATTGAATTCGATAAAAATTTTAGGCAAGTTGAAGAAAAATGTGATCGTGTCAACGGACCTGCCGCCTTTGTGAAAAACTGCGCAGGGGAGCAGCTGTGCCGAGGAGCCCAGTACTTAGCATACGTCACTTCATTCCAGAGTGACAACGCCTGGAGTACGTATTACACACAGGTGTCGGCCCTGGAGCTGCGATTTGTCAGCCGATGTCACACGTCCACCAAGCCCAACTGCGGAGCCGCATCCGACAACCGAAGACACCATCGCAAAAGTTATGGTACAGGCAGGGATTGGAAATTTTCGCAAATTAAATTTTAGGACAAGCCAGACTTCAAACTTTTTATGTTTGCGATTGCATCACACTTTTGTCAGACACGCCCCGGTGAAATCCCAGCCACTAACAGATCTGTAAGGAAACGAGCACCGGATCCCGTGCCACCTGGTCTGAAGTAAATCTGGGGTAGCAGCCAATGAACAGAAAGCTGAGGCTCGAAGATGCATGCGAAACTTGGAGTCTACCCTACAGCTCATTTAGAAAGCGAAATTTCCCCGACCCTAGGTATAGGACGTCGTGCGAGTGGCTCATCTGCACTACAGGTGTGTGCTGAGGAGGCACAGAGGGTCATCACAGTCGTCTTTACCGTCGATACCATCGCCCACGTGGATACTCGGCAAGCTGCGCGTCTGGGCGGCGCTCTGCAGGTGCAATGCTGGATGCAAAAAGCGCATTTGAAAAGGAATAAAATTATGTATTTAATTTCAGTATCCCATTATATTCCTTTTATATCATTTCCCGATATTTTATACTTTGGGTTAGGGCGCCAAGCAGCCATGTAAGTTCCCACACATGATAACACCCATGGCTTCATGGCGCCGCATGCCATGCGAAATATATAAACTAAATTCTTTAATTTTATTTTCTATGTTATGCTCCACCCTGGCTTCTACTTCTCCTTTTTTGCTACACAAGATTTTTATCTGTTTGAGTAGCTTCCGCGATCTTTGGTACTCCAGCATTGTGTCAACTGCAAAGAGTCATTTTGGCTGGAATATATATATTTTTTTCAAATTCATTGTTGTACTTTCTGTATTTATCATGGGCAATAAAATAATTTATCAATCAATCAAATTAATCAAGCAAATTTGAAACGTGATTGGTTGAGAGCTGGTGCTCTCAGCTTGTCAGTCACGATGAAACTGGAACAAGTGTCACTGGTAAAATTTTGTGGAAGGTTACTCGTCTCTTCCAGCTGAAAGCGAGGCGTTATAAGATTATAATTCCTTAATTCTGAATTTTTTTCCGATAAAGAGCAAAGAGATGTTCCCCCATATTTTAAGCTGACAAACTTGAAACTATATATGGCATACATCACGTGACTTACCTGGGATTCAAACCAGTTACTGTGTTAAACTACATTTATTCACGACCAGATTTTCTTATTTTGTGATATCAACAATAAAGTGGCTGCTATTGTCAGACAATAAATATCCTGAAGGCGATTGGGTGATTTTACATTTTCACATCATAAGTAGAGCCGACTAGCTCCCAAATTCCTGAAAGTATTGCGGAAACGGGACGTGAGTGTGCGCGAAAGTAATCACTGTAAATTAACGGAATTAGCCAACACACTCCTGACACTGTGAACTGTAGTGTTACGCAGTGAATGCCGTGATTATTGCTATGTAAACGAACATTTACATTAACTTTTAGATTGCAGTAAACAAAAAATAAAAAAAAAATTGCTCTTTCACATTTTTCTCGAGTCAGTAGGGTGAGTTTATTGAAGAGGGTCACCAGACGAATCAAGACTGTTGACGATAACTCGTTCCATTAAGACTCGACTTCACCTCCTTTTCAGAAAGTTTATCAATATGTCCTGGACATTTTACAAGTAGCATATAATACACAATCAAAATTCAGCAGAAAAATATTAAACAAGTAAAATGTAAATATTCTGTAATCGTACATATCCGGTAATTACTATGAATCCGAAATTATGACGCGAAAACGAAGAATTTCTGCAAAATAGGCAAAGCCGAGCCTTAAGAATCGGTGAGTGGCTGTGTCAGGAACACGGCAGTGAATTTGACGAGAAATTGTCTGCATTAGCAAGCAGCTAATATTTTCTTTGGGTTGTAGGGGCGAAATTAAAGTAACGGAACTGACACTTGGCTATTGTGACTTAACTCAACAGAACTATACGAGATATTTCATTTGGCACGTCGGAGGCGCCCGGGAATTATATAGCCCACGCACAACATTGCCACCAGTCGCCGCGGACCCCCACCCATGCCTCGCGCATGCGCGGCGCCAACTCAAGGCTGTGCTCGCACAGTAGTCGTATAAAGGATCGAGCGAGACCATATCAGTCGTGTTATTCGTCACTAAGTTGTAGTGTCGGAATGGACCCCCTGCAAATTTAACATCGCGGTTCCCGTCCTGGTAACTATTTGTGTAGGTCTGATTTTAGAGACGTATTCCCAAAATAACTACGGATGTACTCAGATATAATTTTCAACCTCCCTACGCAACTTGCGAAGGCGCTCGCTGCTTGCTACCGTCGCATCCGCAGACGGTATTACAATGCACGCATCTCGACCCAGTGCACGTTCGAAAGGAGGGCACGGCAGGTGGAGAAAATCACGGAAGTGCCTACTTGTGATGCGTGCCCACGCACGCGCCATATTAAGGTCGTATAAGGACGGCGCAAGCAGTTTGAGATAACTCGAGGGTCCAAATTCGGCGGAACGTAAGTCACTTAGCTGCCGGAAGAACACGTGACCCCGATCGCCTAATTGAAGGGCGTCTAGCGTTTAAATTAGCGACTGACACTTGCGTCGCATTCAACAGGTGTTGCAAGCAACACCTTGAACAAGCAAGGCGTATCTTACTCCTGTGTTTTCTAAAGTGCTGATGCCTTCTTCTTAGCAGTTATTAATAACTCGGCTAAGTTGTAGGTTTTAAAAAGTTTTATTCTGAAGAATGGTCTCTAGCAGAAATACCCAGTTAGCAGCATAAAAAATTCAGGATTTATTTTTGCCAAGATTTAAAAAATCTACTTGTAATAAACAGCATTACTCACTGTGGTGTTTATGGCACCAAATCATACAACAATGAAAAGCTACTCAAGCTACACAGGAAAATAAGAACTAGTAAGACGCAGACAAAGCGACACTGGTTCGAGGTTAGATTCAGTTTGACATTACTTTAGAAACATCCATACTGACCTAAGTTGATAATTTTTGTATGTCATTGTTTTCTTTGTGATTGATGCAGACACACAATTTACACATTATGTAGCAGGAAATATAATGCTCAGCACGAGGCTTCTCTAAGGACGTGTTTTATAATGGTTGTTATCACTCATACAATACCAACATTAATATATGCAGGATCAGTCTGAATTCCGGAAGAAAATATTAAATAATGCCTTATATAAAATCACAAAGAAAACAATGATGACATACAAAAATTATCAATATAGGTACGCGTTTTTAATTTTTCGATGATTTTAATAAAAAATATTTTAAACTGATTCATATGAAACAACACCTTGTTGAATTGGGATCTGTAATAAGTTTAAGTTTGTTTGACAATAGTGCCCCCTTTATCTACATAACTTTGGAAATATAAAGCTATTTAACAGAACGTCAAGGTGTTACTTATCTCACCTAAATACTGATGTTATTAAAAATTATGTATTTTTAAAGATGCGTACTTCCTTCAAACATTGTAGGTTATCAGGCATTAAAATTTTTCTTTCTCATTTGGTATTAAAAATCATTTCACTGGTTTTTGACACTGAATTTACAGTACCCATCATTATGTACGCGTGTGTAGAAATTAGTGTATGTATGGAATATGTACAGTATATTTATTACAACGCTGGGGAAATGTGCGAATTCATTTGACGTACTACTTACATGCGTCTGTACCTGGAAGAGTAATAATTAATCATGTATGTTTGCTAGGAATGTTTGCAGAACTGGACAACTTTCGTCACTTTAAAAAGCCGAAGAAAACATGAAATACACTGAAGAGCCAAAAAAACAGGCACACCTGCCCAATATCGTGTAGGGCCCCGCGAGCACGCCGAAGTGCCACAAGACGACGTGGCATGGACTCGACTAATGTCTGAAGGTATGCAGGAGGCAATTCACACAATGAATCCTGCTAGGCTGTCCACAAATCCATAGGAGTATGAGGCGGTGGAGATCTCTTCTGAACAGCACGTTGCAAGGCATCCCAGATATGCTCAATAATGTTCATGTCTGGTCATTCAGGTGGCCAATGGAAGTGTCTAAAGTCAGAAGAGTGTTCCTGGAGCCACTCGGTAGCAACTCTCGACGTGTGGGGTGTCGCATTGTCCTGCTGGAATTGTCCACGTCCATCGGAATGCACAATGGACATGAATGGACGCAGGTGATCGGACAGGATTCTTACGTACCTGTCACCTGTCAGAGTCGTATCTAGACGTATCAGGGGTCCCATTTCACGCCAACTGCACACGCCCCATACCATGACAGAGCCTCCGCCAGCTTGAACAGTCCCCTGTTGACATGTAGGGTCCATGGATTCATGAGGATATCTCCATACCCGTACACGTCCATCCGCCCGATACAATTGGAAACGAGACTCGTCAGACCATGCAACGTGTTTCCAGTCATCAACAGTCCAATGGCGGTGTTGGTGGGCCTAGGCGAGACGTAAAGCTTTGTGTCGTGCTGTCAACAACGGTACACNTGGGCCTAGGCGAGACGTAAAGCTTTGAGTCGTGCAGTCAACAACGGTATACAAGTGAGCCTTCGGCTCCGAAAGCCCATATCAATGATGGTCCGTTGAATAGTTAGCACGCTGGCAATTGTTGATGACCCAGCATTGAAATCTGCGCCAAATTGAGAAAGGGTTGCACGTCTGTCACATTTAATGATTCTCGTCAGTCGTCGTTTGTCCCGTTCGTTCACGATCTTTTTCCGGCCGTAGCGATGTCGAAGATTTGATGTTTTGCCGGATTCCCGATATTCACGGTACATTCGTGAAATGGTCGTACGCGAAAATTCAAATTTTATCGCTACCTCGGAGATGCTATGTCCCATCTCTCGTACGCCGACTATAACACCACTTTCAAACTCTCTTAAATCTTGATAACCTGCCATTGTAGCAGCAGTAACCGATCTAGCAACTTTGCCAGACGATTGTTTTCTTATATAGGCGCTGCCGACCGCATCGCGTTACTCTGATTGGTTTCATACCTTTGTTATTTGTATACGCAAGCCTATACGGGTTTTTTTTTCTTGCTCTCTAGTGTATTTATTAAAGTGGACGTTTATAAAACTAGTATGGCAATAAATGTGAAATCAGTATGCGGCGATGAAATTTTTTTCGATATTGTGGAAGCAATTTAATAGTTTCCTTCAATTAACATTGCATGTAAAAATTTTATTGTAAATGTTTATGACCGAATTACATTTTTTTATTAAATTATTTGATATATCTTATGATATAAAGCTAATTATTTCATTTGCATTAATAAATATATACTTATTTGTCTTCGAAATGGGAAAATTTTATGACTCATTATTAAGGGTAAAGTTGTATTAACGCGCTGAAGTTATTTCTTTACATTTAATTAATTTACTATTGTTTGATATTACGTGTTTTATGTTTAATTGCGAATGGGAATTACATTCCACTTAATGCGGCACAAATGTATTTATTTTAAATAATACAGCTTATAGCTAGTACTCATTTTCTCTCCCCTTCGTCTAAATATATGCTGACATCGTTAAGAAGCAACTAAAGGCTGTTCGCGGTAAAGTGAGCACTTCTGAAAGCCCCGCTAGACCTCAGCTTGCACCCATATTCCGTATACTTCCGCCATATGTTAAATTGTTGACGCGTGGCGAGTACTGGGGATAGGAATTGCGCTGTATTCACACCCTGAGAAATAACCCCCGGGGATGTCCCGAGATATAAGAATACGCTGGGATGTACCGCAGCCCAAGGAAACAGGGAAAGTCCCGAACATTAGCTGATATAAGCCCTCGGCGAAGGAAACAGGGTAACCCCCTGGACAAGATACTGCTGACACAGCTGCCGGGAACCCCCGAGACGCTTGCTACACCCTGCCCTCCAACCCTAGTTTGAGCACGAGAGCAGCTGAGGAGACACAAAATCCTATACAAAAAACGTGCGAGTTACGCCGGGTAAGTCCCTGTTTCTGTCAACACAATGTGCTGACAGCCAATTTGAATATATCGAGAGACGGGTTAAATTCGGCAGCAGCCAAGGTTCGTGATCATTGATTCGCGAGCATTCAGTTGTCGTCGGTCGTGAGCAGTCATTCGAGGGGAGTTGTTCAGCCGCGAAGCAAGACAGAGAAGGCAGTGAGGCGAGAGGCTGTCACACCAATGGGCCGGAGTTCGGGGCCGGCCCAGTCATTCAGTCGTGGTGATTCAGCCGCGAGCAGTGATTCAATGGTCGTCGGGCAGTTGTCATCATTCAGTTGTCGTCAGTCGTGAGCAGTCGTTCGAGAGGAGTTGTTCAGCCGCGAAACAAGACAGAGAAGGCAGTTAGGCGAGAGGCAGTCATATCAATCGGCCGGAGTTCGGGGCTGACCTAGGCATTCAGTTGTAATCAGTTGTTCACAGTCAGTTGTTCGGGAGCAATTATCGCCAGCCGGGACGGGAGTAGTTCGGCAGTACAGCCGAGGAGACGAGATAGATGTAACCGAAACGGGAGAAGCCAGTCGTGTAACGAGAACAGTGCCGAGAATATGGGTAAATTCCCGGAAACGAGTGGTAGCCCCAGTCCGAGTGGCGCCATTCCTCGAGAAGGCGAGTCGTGAGCCGAAACTTCATGTGTAAATTCCCGAGACAAACCCAGTAAAAGTACAGAGAACTTATGAGTTCATTTCCGAAACGTAGTGGCAGTTTCCGCGGTTAGGAATGCAGACAGAAACGCGATGGCCGGAAGAAGGACGCGGAGGAAGCAGTCTCCAACCAGAACGCCCGCCGGAATCGCAAGGAAAGTGCAAGTCACGGGAGAACCCTAATCCCGGGCTTCATTGAGAGAGAGTCAAAGCCGCAGGAAACAGCCAACTTCGTACAGCACGTCAACGAGAGACAGTCCGAGGGCCCGAACCAGGGCCACCCAACTCACCAGGCCTTGCTACCAACGAAGACAACTCACCAAAAGCAGCAGTAAGAGATAAGTAGAGAAACGTCTCCCTTCAAGAAACCTTCCCCGACACATAGTATTCAGCCCATCAGCCCTCCAGGCTTACGACTAGACAGGGTCTCGGTCTCACCAGTGTGTGTAATAACTAGGCGACCTTCTGATAAATAAAATCCTGGTGTGTTAAAAAACGGAGATTACGAGTATTTCTTTACCCCTAAAGCAACATCCTCAGGTGCCCTTAGTCTGCACCAATAAAATTTAACTATTATGAACTACTGGCCACCCCCTGTATAACTAAGGTGGCCGAGTAGCGACATTGTTAAATTAACATTGCCATGGGCCTGGTTACTTTATTGATTCGTCGATCAAGTTAAACTGTGAAATTGTTAGAAAAGTAAATATTTCAACATTTTGCTAATTCACACATTAAAAATACACAATGTAAAACAAATAATTGCGGTTTTCGCTTTTAATTCAGCGTCAAGACATGGAACTACTTTCTCTTCGTCGTTACAAACTTAAAAGAGGACGCATGCCGGTCAGTGTGCGCGTTAAAATAAGAGGAGTGATATTTTTTGAAGGTTGATTTCAAAAGTGCTCACTTTATTGTGAATAACCTTTAATTACAGTTACTGATGCAAATAAGTAGGCGTCTGAATTCGTCAAGTACCGATACGAACAAAAGGGAAGTAAGCCTACATGCAAGTGATAGTACGTGGGAACACACGTTATCTCGCAGACTATCTGATGCGGGAGGCCGGGTTGAAATCTTAACGTACTCCTTCCGAAAGTTGCTGCCCGTTTCTCGTAACACAACTTTTTTGGGCAGTTTGTTTTTATTTGTCCCACTGCCGTGTCCTGATGGCGAGCTCAAGGGCGTAAACAGTCTCTCGCAAGAGAGGTCGCGGCGCCACGATTCCGAAGAGGCCCAGTTACTCACCGACGATAGGTCACGGGTCACTGACGCACTTCTGCGTCACATTAACCTACAGGCGGACGGCGAGAAAACTGACTCATCCATATATCTGGTGCACACAACCCGTAGTTATGTACTGCGTTAGGCACTTAATTGTTTAAAAGTAGTATTAACATTTTAGTCACAGTGTAATCTATATTGGACGTTGCATTTGAGGTGGCATGAATGGTCTGCACTGTACACTTTGCAGAACATGCCGTCCAATGAGAAAGGTTCCCCACGTGTGGGAGACATCATTCACTGCTGAGACCATGTTCCATAGCCTCATAAACCACTGCTGCCAGTATCATAAAGCACAGATAGATTTCTATTGTTGCCGATGAAAGACAAAGCGTGCGTCGTGTGGATATCAGTACAGTTCTGGATAAAATTTTCGTTTTTTGCAACGCCTAAAATTATGTATTTATTTTTGACTTAAAGGGTTAATAACGTGTAAATTATATCATTTTCTTTTCAAAATCATGTTTTACAACACGTATCTGAATATTTTTTTACTCATAAGAATACAAGAAAATGGTCAAAATTTACGAAAAACCTTGCTGTCATGGAACGAAGTATGATTATAACTCGCGCGTATCGAGGCTTTGCGTAAATAGAGGTTTAGAAAGAGCTACTAAATATGAGGTCGCACGAAAATTTTTACTCGACACCAGATTTCGAGGCGGTTTAAATTCGCCTTGAGGATAAACTCTCTCTTCTCTCCCTCTCTGTATATAAATATATACACACATTATATCTATACATATTCACGGTATGTTATCATCAACAATGTAATATTATAGTGTTAATAAACGAATATACATACAATTGGGAGTATAAGCCTGGAGTAACATATCATGAACGTAAACACCAACTGATCATTCACAGCAAGTAAGCATTCCTCGCCTTGTGAAACAGTTTGGTATAGCTTGCAAATTTGGTACTATTGCATTAATCAACTGTCAATAGTTTGCTTGAGAATCACCTCTCGGTAATAAAAAACCAACAACAATTTTTAGCCTAATTTCAGAAATAATGTTAGGGCTATGAGATAAAGTTGCTGTGTGCGTGTGCGTATGAGCCCGTAATATTTTTTGAACGCGTGCACCGAAATTTACAAAACTCTGCACTCTTATAATAACTTGTATGGCAATCCAAATTTAGTAATTACTTTCAAAATGGCGGAAATATTATAAATTTTAGTTCTGCGTCATTTCTCAGGGTCTATCCAAGCACCAAAATTGGGGTACCGACAGTCCAGACTTTCAGCAGTAAATTCAGAAACGCGCGCCTTCGTTAGCCAAGCAATTTCCAAAAGATAGCGCTCTCTAGAAAATAAAACTCTTATGTCACATTTTGGGAACAATTCAACCAATTAACGCCAAATTTGACACTTAGTAACGCTGTAGTATGTCACCTTATAAATTTTTAACTTTAGTAGTTCAGACTTTTATTTTCGAAGTGGCGGACTTTTAAACATATCAGTTCAAATGCAATACCTAACGAATTATTTGACTAATTTAAAACAAACCAGGAATGCTGTCTGTATATAAGGTGAGAAACAAATGCTCAAATTAGCACCCCCACCCCCTTGTGTGAATTTTTGTAAGGTAGTGCCATGAGAAATTTAAAGTTCTTACATCATATTCCGGGAAAAAATCACATAATTTTCGCCAATATTCTCATATACTTAAAAGTATATGAGTTTTGTCTACAAAACACTTATTTTCAAACATATTACAATCAAACCTATCGTGAACACAAAGTATCTTACTCAGTGTTCCTGTTTTATTCACATTTAGTTTGAGAACCACAGCTATATAATCAAGTATTTTAGTAATTTAGACTATCACGAATTATTTAACAGATTTGTGGTAAATTTGCAGGCAAAAAGTGCTGCGGCAAGCCCCTCGCACAGTTATGTTTTTATTAGATTCGTGACTTATTTCCAAACTGACTTCGATTAAATTCACTTTTTCTTAGTTTTTTTTTATAAATCTTAGGAAGGAAGCGTTGCTTGGAATACAAAGGTATCAAACAATAATTTTCAGTAATGTTTGGAACGAGTAAAGCAAAGTAACCTACCAAACGTTCCATTGAAGAGAGCACGGATAAACTGATTTTGAGTGCACAAATTACTTATTTTGAAAACGGCTGCCTTGCCGCAATCTGTGTCACCGAAGTTATTATCTCTATGGTGCAACTTAGCGACATGAACCAAGCTTGACACGCTGTAAATACACAAACTGATAACTTCTATAGTACGCTGCGTTGGAAGATGTCACCTGAAATATTAATTCTAATATCATGCCTCAGTAACATCTCAACTAGTACCCTCTACATTTTGCATTCACACAATACTGAGGAAGACCGCGTAGACATTGTACTTAATATGATCTTACTTTCAGAGCAGTGGTGTTATTATTTTAGTGAAACATTTTCATATATCGCTGCTATTACATTGATTAAACTCAGTCTTGGTGTTCTGAATAATCTACTGTGTGCTTTAAATGCTCTTAAAAATAGCTTTAATCATTCGCGGGTTTCAAAAATACTACTATGAAAAGTTTATTGTTATAGGCTTAAATCAGGAAATTCTCTACTGATTATCATCGAATAAGGTAAACAATTTCTTTACCAGCTCATTTTTTAACGTATGTAATTTTTCTATTTAAGTTATAGGTAACGTTATCAAAATTACGTGCATATATGTACAGAGAAATGTAGTCTAATAAGATAAATTGGTAAGCATAATTTTTACTTGACCCCAGCGAATAATATTTTATGGTTGATGTGTAGCTCTTAAAACATGCCGGCAGAAATAAGACTTTATTAAATGGTTATTAAAAATTACCAGATGATAACTTGTAGAAAGAAAATACGGAGTTATTGAAATCGGCAGGAAATGTCACACCCCCGGAATGTGCACGGGCTATGAGCTTATTGTTTCGTTGTTGGCTCAGAAGACTGAGATTTATCTTTTTGGCGTTTATTAATTAACTAGTGTAATGACGTTTAATTACATGTGCCACGCTTAACTCAAAGCACGTAGTGTTATGTATTATTTAGTTTTGGCACTTCACCGATTTTAACAAACAAAAAAAAAAAACGCAGGAAAAGTCAGTTATATATTTTTATCTTTCCACTTAGTTTTTTTTTTTGCAATTTATTTGATACTTTTAGAATAACTTTTGATTCAGTTTAGACGTTCGGCTTCCTCACTCCAGTATTTATTTTGTGTTTTGCGTTGGTAACATTTTCTCCTGATGTGTGTAGAGTTTTCTTTCTCCTGTTCCTCCCTTTCTGTTACTAAAGAAATCGGAAAATACCCAGTTACACCGTGGATATAAATTACGGTTTCTAATCACGTGACCTTACTTATTGCGAAATATGTGTATTTGGATGTTTGAGTAAGATCAGTTTTGCCGGTATATTTCCGCAGAATGAGCACGAAAAATCGCTGTTAAAAAAAATTAAAACCGATGCAGCTTCAGCGAGTTGGCATGCATCCGTGGACTCTTTGCAAATAAATATATTTAACTTCTCAGCAGAAGTTGTTATTTTATCTGCCGCAATCGGCGTTACTACGGGTGTATATTCCGACGTATATTCTTCGGAAGTTCCAACAAGTTTATTACCATCTCTCCGCTGTACGAAGATGCATCATGCAGAAAAAAACGTTTTTCCCATGCCTTCAGTGAGAAATAATGAGACGTTAAGTTGCTGTCTTCATAGGCACAAATTGGCGGTTGTGGGGAAAAAGAGTACGACTTGCGGAATTATGTTATTTAAATGCATACAAGATTTCATATGTCAAAGGAATATTATATACCGGTATTACTCTAAAAGTACTGCTCTTTCTTATTACACCCGTTTAGTGCTTCGCAATGCTATTAGGGTTAACACGATAACAAAGTTATCCTCTTTAGAAACTGGGCTTGTATTCGTTTGCTATGCACGCTACGGTTATATCTCGTGTCCAACTTCTCGACCACCAACATGACTATTCATCAGCACTGTGTTGGCACACAATGGGTTCAGAGTCCACTACAAACTTGGAGGACTCGTTCCACTAAGTATTTCTGCACATAAACAATGCAATGAAGAACGTAAACTATGCTTAAAATGTAAAGCAATTGATCTCGAAACAGAACTGACCTGCTTGTGTGTAGTATGTACAATTACGTTTTAAGTGGAAACTGCCGTTATTGAAGCGAAAAATTGGACTAAAACAAGAGAAGTAATAAAATAATGTGCAGATATATACCCGCAAAGTCTTTTAGCAATGAAAATGTTTCGTGTAAATGAGGAACCTCTTGCAGGCTGTTCATAAACTGCGTGACAGAGTTGATTGTCACAATAGCTTACGTTACAATTGATCATGTGTTCAGACCCTGAGTAAGGCGTGGCTGCACTCGATGTATTAAAATATGAGTTAAGTTTCACGTGTTCACTGCTCACCCGTAACATTGGCGTACGCATGGCCAGAAGGGGGAGGAGGGGAAGTTTGCAACTGCACCCCTAATTTCCTTATGTCATTAAGAAAATAACGAAGAATCTTCCCAATTTCGTTATTTCACAAGATATTCTGCGTGTTAGAAACGGCCACTGAATTAAACATTGGGTTAAAGCAGCGTAGACTATTTGTGATGTATATATTTACATACAGTATACACTAAATTACTTTTTATTTTTAGTCTCGTAAAAATTATTATCATTTTCCGGTTTGTATCCCCCATCGCCTAACACTGCACATGCCTATTGCCACAAATCCGGGTCAGTAAACCGTGAAGAGTTCAGAATGAAAAAAAATAGTTATACTGTAAACGCGCAAGGCGTTTTGAAGTAAAACAGCACAACAGTGAAATTTCACGTTTCTTTTCAAGGTTCTGATATATTCATAATGGTATAATCGTATTACACATCTCATTGTAAAGTTTGTCACACTTTTGACGGAATTAAATACAATATTTCATATAAATGTGTATTTTATGGGTTTATTCCATGGCGAAATATTTTCAAGAGTTTTTTTAGAAATATTCTCTTATACAGGTATCACCAGCATCTCCTTTTACTATCCCAACTAATTCTCGAAATATATTACAATCTCATTATTCTACAGAGTGCTGTTTGCTGTATAGTTTGTATGTGTATCTTACGAAACATTAAAGACGAGAGAGGAAAATACACAGTTTGGCGAAAATGTTTGGCTTCATTCCATTATCCACCTCGCCAGGAGTGAAATATCATTTTAATTTTACTCTTAACGTTGCGAAATAATTAAAAATAAAACCATGTATTTAAAGTTTACTCAACAAATATGTCAGTTGATCATAAAGTGTGAATATCTGGCACGCAAAGTGGGAGTACCAGAATATCAGATTCAAATGCGAATAAGAAGAACTAGCGACGTTGGTCTGCTTTTAGAGACGCTGGAAATTCTTTCCATAAGATTTGCTCACAATATTTATTTACAAAATGTATATGAAAAATCATAAGTTGTAAATTTTACGGTGTTAACAATCTAATTCCAGCTCAACTACTCAAAACAGCAATGCAGTTCTTGCAATGGTTACAAATGTACAAATGTAATTTTGTAGACCTCTGTTAATGAACAGCAATGTAATTTCATGAACGCCTTGCCCTGTCAGTTTTATCACATCATTCTCAGAACGAATTTACGTAATTAAATCGTTTCGTTCCGATTCTATGATATGAATTTCTACTCTATAAATTTCATTTACACAAAAATCTGTTTCCTCATTAAATAATCTTTGCCGACCAAAATGGTTTTAACCTAATATTTTTAAAGCATTATTTCGTGTAGTTTTGAATCATGTTGGCCAATAGGCCGTTAGGGCGCTCAGAAAATGCCAGTCCTAAAAACGTCGGCAGTAATTTCGAATAATACTATAACAAGAAAGTGAAGCTAAGAGAGCTCATGTAGACCCAGAGACTCGTGGATTGTTATTATCTCTTGGCGTATAACAAGTTTCAACTCCATATAGGGGAGCAGAGTTTATAGTTTCTCAAACTGAATTGCTGGCTGTTAGCAAATAATTACGCTAATTTATAATTTTATTGCAAATGTTTTAAAGTTTCAGCCGTGATTAAAGTAATCACGTAGTTCGTCATAATGATTTTAGATCACACAGTCAAACCCCCTTAATGTGTCTGTAATTTCACTTTATTAATATTTCCTGTACACTTGCATTTATATGTATTTGCTTCTCCCCGAATTCTGATTTAATGTTTAGTTATTTACCATGAAAACGTATATTGCTTTACCACTGAATATTTAAAACAGTAGTCCACAATTATATTAGTAGGACTGTATATAAAGTCAAGTCTGTAAGTTTTGGTTAACTTTATGCATAATTATATACTTAATTCCGCAATTTAAGGTGTACAAGTTGCATTACAACCGCGTTAAGTTTAGAGATTTTGGTCGACGCTGAAGAGTTAGTAGTCCGGACATATTTTCTGTATATGTCCTGGGAATACGACATCTTGCCAAATATAAGTTAAAAACAATTAACATAGTCTGTGATGTTTTATTTATATAGTATAAAGTTTATTATGAAAGAAAAAATCGTGAAAATGGTTGAAAATCGCATTTTTAGAGATTTTCTGCGTAGTTTCCTTATTAGGTAGTAGGAAAATAAAACCGCGTAGTCGTAGTTTAATCTATGTGGGCTTTCATCTCGTGTAATAAAATCCCACAGTTATAGATCTCATTTTAAGAGGAAAGCGTAACAGCGGATGCACTGCGTGTAGGGGCGACGGGTCGCTTGCCGTGCGTGTTATTGTCCCCCGTATCGCTGTCACCACGAAAGAGTTGAAGAAGGGGGAAGGGGGATATTCTTGGCCAGGTACTCTTAAGAATGCCATGTACCTTGAGCTGTCTTGGACATTTGAAGTGAGGGGGAAGTAAAGGCGACACCGACTCGCGTACCTATCGTCCAGGCACATATACACGCAAGTTCTAAAATGGCATGCAGATTTCCCGTTGTGCCGCGGAAACGACGGGACTTTAAGCGGCGGCTTTATCGTTTCATTAGTGAAAAGTCAAAAGCAAAACTCACTACATGTCTTTATACTAATTGTGAGTGTTTCCGAGCAGTACAATGTGCGATGAGGCCCTGTAAAAAGGCAATTTTTCAGCTATGTTTGCCAGTGATCTTAGTACCTCGTCTCAACTGTGTTTTATGTTCGTAGATCAGTATGTACGGACGTAAAGCAGTTTTCATCAAAACACGTGTATTTCCAACACACTGCAACGCAGTTGAAGCTCCAGGTACATAGTTATATTAATAGTAAGGCCTTGAGTACTGGTGAGGTTGAAACGAGTTGAAGATGGAGCAGCGACGGAATGCAAAGTTCGGTT
>NQII01001393.1:174409-193608 GCA_002778355.1 Clitarchus hookeri
GGGGGGGGGGGGAGAACCCCGAGAACATCCGGCGGCCAATGGCAACCTCCGTCACGTTTCCGACATGCGAAAATATGAGTGATCCTGCAAGGACTTGAACACAGTTCGTCTTGGTGGGAGGCGAGTAGTCTGACTGCTACACCACCGCGGCCCGACTACCGTAGTAACGGAACGGCAACTTCAACGGTGGCAATGCTAATAGCATATTTAATCTGACGAGAAGTTCCCGTATCATTTTTTTTTCGCAGCTTCTCTACTTTTTCCCGCACAGTACGTCAAAGCCTTGCTATAATGGTTTCAACAAGAAAGAACACTCTTATGTCATCGCCTTGTAAACAACAGGCATGGCCAACGGCTGGAAACCAGGTGTCATTCAAACTTGATACAAACTTATCCCGAAAAGCCAGCAAGCTTAGAGTGATTTTTCTGTATGATTCACACTTTAATAACGTTTTTCCATGACAAGCCTGCAAGATTACACCAACCTTGTTGTGCAAGACAATATAAGCATGAATCAAGCTTCAATCTGAATTAACTAGTCTTCACATATACCAGCAAAAAGCTTGATTTGTAATACTTGCATTAAGCTTGTCTTAGCAACTTGCAAGTATAATTCAAGTCATATGCAATTTCGCCCCTAGAAAACTTGAAATATGGTTTCAATAGAGCTTGAAACAGTGATATGATAAGCATGCTGGCCAAGGCCAAAATAAGTTAAACTTGAATGGTATCTGGAATATATAGCTATAATGTTATGGGGAAACACAAGCTTCTTTTGCCAACCAATGGGTCATTTTTTAATTTAAAAAATTTCCAGGTATTTTGTCCTATCATTTTTTTCTGCATTACAGCAGAGGGTTCACTAATACATTTTTCTCGTTCAAGCTTGCGGGCTTATAGTGATCTTGTTTCACGCCATATAATTTTAGCCAAAGAGTTACGAGATTAGAATTCCATAGTAGAAGAACTGATTAATTAAGTTCTTAGTTAATAAGTAACAATTTAATAGTGTGTATGAGGCTTTAATGACTGAATAATTTCTTTTCTCTGCAAAATTTTGGGGCCGTAGTGGCTGAGCGGTTATCCTGCTCTCCTCCCACCTAAGCGTACCGGGTTCAATCCCCGGCCGGGTCACATGATTTTTGCATGTGGGAATCATGCCGGATGATGCCGCTGGTCGGCGGGTATTATTGGGGATCTCCCGTTTCACCCGCCCTTTCGTTCCGGCGCTGCTCCATACTCACCTCAATTACCCTTATCAGCTCTCAAGACCTCGCTGTTACGAGCCGCCCAAATCTCTTCACTCACTCACACTGTGCCACATTTCCACCACATATTTTCAGATGTTATTTATTAATCTTACTTTTGAGTCATTAAGCGAACCACTTCAGTGTACCAATTCAAGTAAAGGATGAGTTAAATGCAGCTTTACTTTTGGTATTAGCCAGTAGGAAATCTTACGGCTGGATGGCGCCCACCTGAAAAGAAAAACAAGTTTCTTGATGCCTCTCGGGAACTTTTCCAGGGAGGACCATTATTCTCGACATATTGGTCTAAAGCCTCGGATCGGAATTTCATATCTAGGGCATTCAGAGTGAAATGACAAAGGGTCTAAGCCGACGGCAAGGGTAAAACTTCTTGAACGTAAATTCCAAACATAGCTGGGCCATAATTTCACCGTAAAACAGATGTTCCTAACTTCAAGTTGAGCTATAACGTGCGAGTAGGCTGCGCAATAAGAATTTCGATCCTCCGACCCCGTATCTGCAAGAAGACGCATCTATAATTTTGCACGCATGATTTATAGTATGTTATCTTAGAAATTACATTGTTTTCCAAAATGCTTAGAACATTTAGTAAGCGTGTGAACTTGTGGTACTTTGAAACAATAGAGTAACTTGCTTTTACAGCAATTTTGATCAAAACAAGCTGCAGTTAGTCAAGAGCAATACTTATATACTAGATGTTTATTAATCCTCCGGAATATATTAAAATCATTGCAGTGAAATTAACGGGAAAGCAATTTCGTTAACATCCGCGAGAAATGGTGTTATTAGATAAACCGAACTGTATTTGTTCTGCCATTTTATCTGGAACAGAGCAACGGATTAACCCACTCGTATTATCTGGCTAATGACCGCGCATGAAACAATTATGGACGGAGCGCGGCGAAAGATTAAATGCAAATCGAGGACTGGTGGAATTAATACACACAGCTGACAAAACTGTAATCGCACAGATAATTTCACTAGAACAAACGTGATTTAGCAAGAGGTGTAGTACAGGCTTTAATTTTATGGTCAGGTAAAAATTATTTATGCATGAGTAGAATATAAAATATGAGTGTGAGGCAATATATTTTAAATGGGACAAAACTGGCACCTGGCACCGGCGCCGGCCATCATGTTTTGACGTCACCCAACCGTCATCTTGGATGTGGCTGACAGTGGCCTTGACCCATGACCTTGACCCCATGCATGTAACCTCAAATGACCTTGAACCCAAAAAAATTCCAAAAAATCCGCGAACAATAATAACAATAAAAAAATTATTGTAAAAAATTATAATAATATCATTACGTCGGCAGGCTTCCGTTCCCTTCCAGTCACCTTAATTGTCATACTGCATATACTGTCCATTTAATTTTATTATTGCCCACTAGAGAGCACTAGTAAGTTCAAATATTCCATTGTATCAGGTCGCGGGGCATCCGTGAGAAATGAAATATGTAGCCACCACTGACGAAAATAAAAATACACTTTTTATGAAACGGGGCCATCGAATATGTAAGACGTGTCGTTTTAGCGCCAGCAGAGATGACGGCAGCAGGTATGGATTAGTACCATGTGCAGTATTCATGAGTTGGCAGCCATGAATTGTACTTTACTCTTCCTGTAACATTAGATGTCGAAGACGCGTGGTCGCCCGGAGCCCGGGAAAGAGCTCTGGCCTACAGCGGCGACTTCACGCTAGCTAACAAGTCTTGGAATATTTCACACTTAAAATTTAAATTCTAGCATAAATATTTATTATGTCAATCATTCCTATACACACACATAAAATGTGAACCAACATGTACTAAAAACATTTTAAATGTTTAACCCCTCACACCAAAGTTCATTTTCTAACATTCAACGGGGGAAAAAAAAAACTTAAATGCAAGTATGCCCCGAAAAAAAAATATCTTTTATTCCTAAACAACGTACATTTTGGTAAGCCCAGGCAGGACCCTCCCAGACGAGTTGAAATAACTTGGGACCTACTCGCTAGCCGCTAACTTATCATCGATGCCCTACCAGAGAATGACAATTTTTTATGTGAAAATATATTTCGTCCTCGTGTTATCTTCGCGCAGCTTGAACTAATGGGCAAACGTAAAGCAGAAAACTGACTACTGGCAGACCGACCCCTCACAATACTGACCCCTAATGACCCATAAATTACCTATGTTGTGGTGTGCGGTGCTTAGTGTGGTGCTAATTGCGGTGCTAATTGCGGTGCTAAGTGCGGTGCTAAGTGCGGTGGTAAGTGCGGTGCGTGTGTGGGTCACAAGTTAAAATAAATTCCCCTTATTTTAAAATTAAATTATGCAGTCCTTCCTATACAGCAGAAAGGTGGATATTTGATTTAATAATTTCGGTGTTAGAAAAAATTATATCAAGGTCCCTCGGTGTATTTCATCGCTTCCTGGGTAAACTGTACTGAACAGGAACTTTTTTTAATGACTATATTTGCACTTTGCACTAAAAGTGCCTAGCTCCACTGCGGGCCACCACCACGCTTCCCAATTGGCTGTTGCGTGACCTGAATTTTGTACAGAGACGCGCGCATCACCATGGGCGGGCCCCCACCTGCATTGCCTTTTGTCCGAAATTTGTACGGAACTGCCTCTCAGCCAATGGGATTTGCCTAAAACGTTTCCCTATTCGTCGGGTCAAGTTCACAGGGACATGTTCAATCGGAATTTCCTTCATCGTTTCCCTATTCGCTGTCGCAGAAATTGAACTTTGAATTGTACTGATTTCCGACCAATGAGTGTTACCCTCACAGCTTTCGTCGAGACCCACTACGAAGGGAGCCTTATTGGGAGGTAAAAAAAATATTAGAATATTTTCGTAAAATTAAAAAAAAAAAAAACAATTGAAATAAACAATGTTAAAATAAATTATTTCTCGTAATTGCATAACGGTGTTAAAATAATTTTTTGGAAAATTATGCCAATACCGCAATTTTTCCTTCAAATCGACGTATATTAAGTACAAGGGAGGGGGACATACAGAGAAGGGACAGAAACCATCCGCGGAGTGATACAAATAAAATAGTGTCCAAAATCTGATATAAGCTAGAAACGCACCTGCTTCCTTCCATTCTGTCTTCTGAATTTGCTTCGTGAGATTCCGAGCGCTTCTCATCTATGGTCATCTTGCTTCGAGACCAGCCCCTCCAGTCTATTGGTAAGTAAATATTATTTCGCTTCTGCTACTCTCTTCGTTTAGGTATCCCACCATAAGATTTTACAGAGCACGGGAAAAACTGCTCGTGTGCTAGGTTTAAACGTGCGTCTCCGATAAATGTATATTTAAAAAAAAACCAACACCATATATCGTCAAATGCATTTTCCATTTAGTATTCCCGCGACTGGCCTAGTAAGATGCGAGTGTGCCGTCAGCTGTTGACGTATGTGATATTCCATTGTGCACACGTCGCAAGGACGGGCGCCAAGGCTGCCAGCGGCCAGCTGAGCAGGCGTGTGTGGGTTACGCGAACATCTCGCTAGTTGCGTCCTATATTTTTTGTGCAATGTTGGTAAACAAAATACATTATAATTTCGGCGTGACGTGAATTTTACAATTTATTGTGTGGTAATGTATAAAAACAAATTGGTAATCAGCGAATCGATAACGGTGAGACGAGTACTTACACGTCACGTAATATATTTTTTCACAAGAAAAAAAAAACGTTTCGATGTTATGACTTGCTCAAAATTTCATACGTAAATTTTGTGTGACTGTTAAATGTTTGTCGGATTTGTAGGATTTCTCCTGGTCATTCAGCGCAGAACTACCTCTCGTGCGTTCCGCTGTGATTACAGTCGAGACACTCCAGCTCGTTCCTCTCATCTCTTTGTTTTGCTGAGTTATTATACACAATGTTGCACTACTAATACTTGTTTTAATAAAACTACACGCCGATTAATGTATTTTAAATTCCTATATAAATTTATTAAAACATTAAGATTTATTTTTAAAAAATCCTTAAAGTTTCTATTGTAAAAAATTATAGTTCCGTAGGAGCGGTGGTGCCCGAGATTTCTAGTGTTGATCTTCCTGAGCAGCTTCGCTGAGCCGGGTCCAATTCCCAGCAGGGAACAGGACATCTAGGCACGCTCACTCAGCTGTGAAAACCCCTTTCTCCAAGCTTCAAAACATGACATATATTCTCGATACAAATATTTTACAATACTTGCACTTTTTTTCTAGGTAAAGTTAACTCACATATATCGCGGTGCTCGCCTTCCATCACATAGCATCACGCCTAACAAGTGGCCAGATCAAACCACTGCCTCGTCCCCCCGAGCTAGGTTCGATGCCTGGAGACACACCCTGCGGATTTTCCCATAAAGTACAATTTACCTCCTAATATACAGCTTTTGTCAAAATTACCATTTCTCCATAACACCATTCGTAAAAAATATATTTTTAGTTACGGTACACATTTATTGATAAAATGTATATGAATGTTGGCAGGTGATCTCCTGGCGTATCAGCAGCGTCGAGCCGTCCTAGCACGTCCCGCTGTGATTCTGCCCAGCCGAGATATTCTTCTCGTGGTGTTTCGTCGCCTGCTTCGTTCTTCTGCATTTTCCCATCAGTATTGTTAAAAAGCTGTTTGTTGAATACAAACACTGGCTCGTTCCCTATAGTTGGCTCCTCCAGCCTATTCTCATCACATCCGCAGAGGTGGTAACTGTAAAGTGTTTTCTAGAGTCAGATGCTGGAAACTCAGTACAACCCTTCTGTCTTCTAATATATACCAAGATAAATAAAAAAAATAAAATAAATGGGAACACACCGAGAAAACCATGTTCTCACTCTCTAGAAAAAATTGTCATTTACCATCATGGGAACAAGTATGTTTACAGTCAGAATAAATTTTTTTTAGCAAACTTGGGTGAATGTATCGAGTTCAAGAACGGTAGTGTCCCCCTAAAGCCATGCACGAATGAAACAATAGAGAGGGAGAGCTGCAGTGACGTAGCGCATCAGCTGTTGGCAAGCCTAGCTCGCGTCGCAGCAGACAGCATCGTTGGCAGCCTGCTTCTCCCACTACCCACCTTCGCACACATGCTTCTATCATACGTGTGTTCTTACCGTAACGTCCATGCAGAACTCTGTTCTTAGCACGCTCGCCTCCCGGGCTAAAGACAGCACGTGTATTATGATTTTGTGGTTACACCGACCTCCTCTCATAATTTTATAATTAATTTGAAAACACTACAATTATCATTTAACACAGACCCGTTCGAAAGACTCTGCCATTCACCCAAATGAAATCTTTTTTCACGTAAACATAAAAAAAAAATTATCTATTTATTACAGAAAAATATTCTAAGACATACTGCATGCATACTCGTAGATGTTTCGATCCAACATGATGGCTGACAATGATGTACAGTTTTCACCTATCGACACGTCCTCTGGACTTGTCTGCGGTTTCTGTGGAGCATCATTCACTTCCCGCAAGAATGGGCTCCGACACGAAAGGTCGTGTGTGCATAACCCGTACAGAGATGCACCTTAGATTTGCGAGCGGTGTGGTATAACCATCAACCGGAAGGATGATATTCACAAACGCCTTCACAGCTGTGCAGGCGAGATCAGGCAGGCAGTAACACTTAACTGCAGGTTTTACAATGCTGCTTTTACCCATATGGGCACGGCACGACGACATGAAGCGAGCTGCCACTTCAACCCAGACAGGCGCTCACATACTTGCAGAAAATGCGGTAAGGATTTTACGAGGACTGTCACTTTGAAAGAGCACAAGACAAAATATAGTGGACCGGCACCCCCTCCTGACAAACATCCACGACTCAGCGTAGCTCACCAACTGCCCGTAGCCTTGGTTCAGACCCCTTCCCAACCTTCACGGCTAAGAATCGCCACAGGATCTGAGATGATGAACGCAAATTGATTCGTGGAAGCTGAAAAAGAGTTCCGGTGTAATTTGAAAACATATATAATTCAAAACGAGAGCGAGTCAAGGAAAGATATTCGTACTTTTTTGATACCAATTGAGAAAAATATGGTTAGACAGCTCATCAAAGAAATCGAGGACCCCTGAAATTCAACATTTGGTTGGAATGTGATTATGTGAAACCAAAGCCATTCAACGAAGTCACTGATAAGAAAGTCTTCAAAACAAAATAATATGGCAGTATTTGAGGCTAGCGATACCGAGAATGTAGTACAAAACAGCCTGGAAAACACACGTGAAGAGGAGGAAACGTATGTTTCGAGGGGGCGTGGGTGGACATTACAATCAGTCATCCACCTGGAGCTGCGTGTCAACAAGCTGATACCCATTTGTGTATCGTCCTACGACGAACTGTCATAATCGCTAAGAAACAGGAAGGCCAGTGACCACATGTGTTTCAAGTGGGCTGTTCTGGCACGTTTTGTAGAAGGCTGGAACCCTGAGCGAGTCGACCACCACTACAAAGCTCTCGAATCGAAATACGATGTTTCCGGCCTCGAATTCCCGACCATTCTCTGGTATATAAATATTTTTGATCCCAGTTGACAGCCTATGCCAACAATATCCATATGTGCAAGTGCAAGGCCCCAGTATTGAAATTTAAGAACTATCACAACATTAATAAATTGCCCATCTTGGTTTACTCAGGTTATGAGGCCATTCTGAAACCAATACGCACCCGCGAACCGGACCCCAGTCGTGCATACACACAGCGATAAGAAGCAATAGGCACACAGCGTCTGCATTGACGTCCACGTGGACAATGACGTCATCCCTGCAGCACTAACACCCATGCTGAGCCAGGACGCTATTATATACACTGGGAAATATGCAGAGAAATAGTTCATAGAGGCAATTGCAGATATTGGCAAAAAAGGAAACAAATATTTATGCCACATCCAAGCCGATGGAGCCACTCACCCCCGCAGAAAAGACCAGCTATGCCAGAGCAACGAGCTGCTTCTAGTGTACTGCTCCATTCACGCATGACAACTATAAGTCGAGGGACTACGACCACTTTATCGGACAGTACATCGGGCTCGCTTGCATGAGCTGCAATTTGCTGTGTCGGCACCCCAAAAAACTTGTCGTCTTTTTCCACAACTTGAGCTACGATGAGA
Source organism: Clitarchus hookeri (assembly GCA_002778355.1). Lineage (NCBI taxonomy): Eukaryota > Metazoa > Arthropoda > Insecta > Phasmatodea > Phasmatidae > Clitarchus > Clitarchus hookeri. Next base: position 182,788 of record NQII01001393.1, read on the forward strand.
ATTTTATCGTCAGGCAGCTGGGGTATGACAGAAAATATATTTTCATTATTCCTCACACCAGCGAAAAAAATGATCACATTTTCAAAGCAGCTGAGGGACATATTTGCTATCCAGTTTTTAGATACTTTCCGGTTCATGGCTAGCAGTTCGGCATCCTTGGCCGAGTACCTGCTCGAAATCAATTTAATAACACATCCAAGATATTCAGTGGAAGCTAACTGCATCTCGTTACACGAAAAGGTGAAACGGCGTTTTCACCTATGATTATGTTGATAGCTGAGAGTAGTTGAACGAGCAGCAGCTGCCTCCAAAAGAGGCTTTTTACAACAGGCTGACGAGCTCTGGGATCACCGATGAAGAATATGCCCACATCCAGAACGTATGGTAAGAGTTTGGCATTACTAGTCTGAAATAATATTCAGAGTTGGGCTTGAAGACGAACGTTCTTCTCCTTGCGGACGTCTTCGAAAACTTCAGAAATTTGTGTATGTCAACATACAAGTTCGATTGTGCGCACTACGTCAGCGCACCGGGACTTGTGTTCGTCGGGATGTTACAAATGATGGGAGTCTAGCTAGAGCTTCTAGCCGATTATGACATGCACATGCTCGTCCTGGAAGGGGTCTGTGGTGGCGTGGCCCAGTGCGTCAAACGACATGCGGTAGCAAACAACATCTATGCGCCAGAAACATGCCACCCCAGCAAGCCTTCCATCTTCTTACAGTACCTCGACGCAAACAACTTGTATGGCTGGGCCATGTCGCTACTGTTGCCAAAACGCAACTTGAAGTGTACTGATATGAACATCGACGTCATGTCCGTACCAGACGATGGGGTGATTGGTTACATCTTGGAGATGGATGTCGGGTATCCTGCAGCCCAGCATGAGAAACACCGTGATTTACCATTTCTTCCCGTCAACCAGTGCCCATCAGGCTCGAAACAGCCAAAACTGATGGCAACACTGGAAGACAAGAGTCGTTATATCGTCCATTACCATAACTCAAGTAGGCTATGGGACATGGATTGAAGCTCGTCAAGATTCACAGTGTGCCACAGGTCGAACAGACTGCATAGCTAAAGACTTCTGAGCTCAAACCTCTTTGTAAATATAATTTTTTAAAGTAGGAAGGGTAGGAAGGTTTAAAATTCATTAAGAACTCAAACTATAAGCCAGGTGTTAGCTTGTGTATAAACTAATTCTAACATACCCTGCTAATAACTAAGACCATTTTGGAATCCGATAAATAATGAATTTGTCAAATTTAAGCGCCAACTGATTTTATACCAAGCTGCTGGTGTTTTGTAAATGAGCAAAAACGGCTGTTATGAAGTGTAAACTAGCTATTTTGTTTTAAATCGTCTCCTACTATGGAAAATTGCGTATTGATTATTCCTTGACGGAGTTTCAGCAAAGAAATACTACTGAATGAAAGATTTTTGTAACGAACATAAGCCACTGCAAAACTGTGTTATTTTGTATATCACAGATAGCTGAGAATCTAACATACGTAAATACGCAAGAAGACCGAAAATAAAGCATTGTTTTTAGAAATATTATTTTAGACAGAAAATATGTTTCTCCAATCAAAAGAGTAGCTATATTTCAGTTCTAAATTCGATTCCTAGTTAGTTAAAAACAATTTGTGTTTCCTGTGACATAGAAGTACAACAGTCGCACAATAACATTTGTCACTAATAATACTAAAAATAAAATCAGTGCTTGTAATTCTCGTTTAAGTTAGTAACTCATTTCAATAATCATACAAAGAAAATAAGAGATAAGTTTCATCAATCTGCCGTAAATAAAAACGAAGCTATTGGAAAATACGCGACATCATTTCAGGACCAATATGAGAGGAAAACAATGACACTGTTTTCTTACCGGCAGCTGTAATTACCACATCTCTATTCAAGGTCAGTGGCGCTGCATTTCTCTATCTGGGGCACTTGGTCCGAATGAATATACTGTTTTTTTCTTTAACTCGTGTTCTTGCAAAAATTGCATTAGTAAAATGACGCTGAGTTCCGAAGGATTCCCTATCCTCCTCGCCCAATACTTGTGCATGCCAGTTAAATTAGAATTTAAGAGGAGCAGCAGTACCTTTCCTGTCCTTTAAAAGGCTCATGATTGAAACGACTACGGCTGCGATACGAATTACCACCAACAACAAGTTTCGTAACAGAATATTTAGACAACTGCATTTTCTTTCCCCGCTCTTGTTTTGTTCAGATAACTTTTTTCGTTGTATTGGTTCAAAAATTCTCAGTGGTGCATAACTAGAGGATATTTTATCCTAAGCAAAACATTTATGTGCCAAATCCTAATTTGGGACTTTTGATACCTTTCAGTCATTATTTTTGCATTTATGTGATAAACAAATCCATCTGCGGACACAAACAGCAATATAAATGTTTACAAAATAAAACAGTTTGGCATATTTTATTTAAATATTACGCCTCAAAATTAGAATGTAAATGTTGCTGAAATGGAGGAATTAGAGGATCTAAACCATGAACCGATATGAAAAATCGTAGATTTAAATTTATGTCATTTACTACTTCAAGAAATGTTAAAAATATTTTTATACAAAATTAATTTAACTTTTACAACATGCATAAATTAAATAAAAAGTAGACCAAAATTACGCCCAAGAAATATGATATTCGCAAAAGGTGTCATAAAAAATAATGGAAGCTAATATTTTTGGTCACGTTTGTTTGACTTGGTAATATACGTAATTTTCTCATTCATAAAAAGATTGCTCTGGTATTTAATGACGCTAAAAATATGCGACGGCAAATTTTTCGTTTTCTGATAATTATGTCGCTTATGTCTAAAAATTGAAAAATACTTGAAATTAACTTAGTTAATGCTGTATTATTTTTTATGCGCCGTTATATTGCAGTGTCAGTTGTAGAAATGAGTAAAAATCGAATGAAAAATTTTAACCTATGGTAAATAAAAACAGTTACTGAAAGTAGCCTAAGACAAGAACTACAACCTCAGTGGTTATTTTTGTGGCTAATATAGAGTAGCTTTCCCTACTTTTGGGATGATTTAGTAATTTGAGCAAGAAATGTTGATCTGCGCTGCATAAGACATAAACTAGGATGAGACATACGACCCTTACAATCTGAAACTCATAAGAAGTGAAAAAATATGTATAATGCATGTTTATAGTTATTGAAAAACTTAATTGTATCTTATGGGTTTGAAAGTTATGTATATAAATCGAATCAGTTACTAGAAAACATAAATAATATTAAGTTTTATTTGCATGACATATTAAAAGGAAGTATATTTCCAGGCGAATTTTCTATTTAGTGCTTTTGCTGATTTTACTAAAGTTTATTGAAATCTTTTAAATGGGAAATGTTTACCATAAATTAAATTACTCAAATGGCTTACAAATGACATTAAAATTTAATGAAAATGTTTGCCTATTTCTAATAATATCCTTTAAAACTAATTGAATTGGAATATTTGAATAGATATATTTTATTCGGATATGCCCCTCTGTATGCATATCAAATGCATGTGCATGACTTCGGCTTAAAGTGGTTTCTAAGGAAGAATGCGTCTTTGAAACAGGAGATGAAAAACTTGTATGTTTAAAATATAACAGGAAATATTATCGTTCGAACACGTAGTTTGATTATATTGTAATATTGAGAAAACATGCAATTAATTCAAAATCTCCCGCTGGCATGTACTACTCCATGTAAATTATTAGTTTTGTTAATTATATGGAATATTCTTGATCACAATGTAAAAGTTTACAGGAAAGGCCGCTTTGTGTCATTTATCTAAATAACATAACCACCTTCGAATAATTGACGAAGTAATGTAGGTTATTAAAGATGATGGGAAATGCTTGCAGGTGGTAAAACGTACTGTATTATGGCTCAGTTTCACCCCTTTGAGACATTCGTCATTTTCATGTCCTAATTTCAGTTCCAGAATAATGATTCATTATTGAAAATTTACAATTTAGTAGTTGTTTAATATGTTAGTATCTAATTTTCACTATGTGTTATTTCCTGCTTGCAAACAGGCAGGAATATACCGATAAAATGTAAATATGTTAAATGCAAATGTTCTATAATCGTACATTGAAATTAATTACTATGAATAAAAAATTATGACTCAAAAACTAAGTATTTCTGCACAAGCGGCGAAGTCGAGCCTTAAGGTGGAGCACTAGTTGCAGTTTTGTTGGCCGATCGCGATGACGTTTCGTACACTACTTTGTTAAACTATTTTTGTTCTGTATACCTGACTTTAATCATTTAAAAAACAACCAGTAGAGACAATTATTAATCAATTTCATTAATATGTGGCTTCATAATACGAGACCTTTTGAAAATATGTGTACGAGGTTTTGATTGTGTGAACATATCAACATTTACTTAGTTCTAATGAAATTTGGTGTACGGAAGTAAAATTGTTGTTATTAAATAATTATTTGCGTCCCTGCATAAGTACAATATGCAAACTTCGGAGAAATTATCCCCTATACATTATACAAATCTTAGATACAGATAAAAAGAATTTGACACTTTCAATTCTATACCTGCATTGTAGGGCTAAAAAAAACATTGACAACATCCGAGAATGCAAAACTAATGATTAAAAAAAGCGTCAAATTTTAGCTGGCGATGAGTTCAGGGTCGTAGTAAATTGCTTCCCACCTCGCACATACACAGTGGACCAGGGTAACAACTGAAGCATATCAAGGAAGAAACAATAACTATCATTTTTATTGCTGCCACATATCAATACCGTGTCCGAAAATGCTAAACTAACACTTTTTAAAGCATAACATTTGTCGTTTTAAAGACAATTCTGTTCAGATTTCAGGACTTTCTTCCCGTCATGCAGTGCTGCTGGAAATGATGGTAGTGGCGAGTGGCGAAACTTCTTCCTGGCGAGTGGCCAGCAGGGTTCAAAGGTGGAAGGAATGGGGATGGCACTTAGCAGGCTGCTCGTTATCTCTTCTCGCGATCGTATTACTGTCTGGGAGTGACAGTGACATTAGCCCTCTTGCTAATGGAACCGGACGTTGAACTGGACAGTTCCGGGGACGTGCCCGAGATCACGTCAGGTGTTTGGATAGTGCACCGGCCATACCATTCGCTTGGTAAACAAATTGAGTGCTAGAGTCTCAAGCCTTATGGAAGTACATGCCTAGGGCGATCTGTTATATCAGATCGGGGCTTGCTTGGTGCAATCTGTGTACAGATTGGGGCAGAGGGGTCTGATCAATAATGGTGAGCGCTGTCATGGATGCGATGAGAGGGCGTGATCCCTCTTCCCCGCCTAGTGGGAGGCCGGGGAGCAGAAGGGCCAAGCCGGCTAAGAGCGCCCCTTTAACAAAGAAAAACTTGACAGAAATGTCATGATAACTGGAATGTCTGGGAGTGAATGCTTCTCTGCCTGTTTGCGGTTTCTGCTGGTTTAGCTGGTGGGCGAACCAGACTGACACACTGTGTTATGCCTATAACGACCATATGCACATGCATACGTACATTCCCACGAATAGGTCCATATTTCATTCGGCAGTTTGTACAAATTGCATGTCTCTTCCAGTATAGTCGTACTGAGCATAGCCGAACCACTGCCTTTTTTAAAAAATTAAAACTGGCTGTTCCTCAGGAGATAGATGTTTATTCGTATTAGCTCCGTATTTTTATAACTGCAGAAATTAGGCCTACTCTGCTACTATCGGCATTCAAGCATCATAAATAATATACAATTAGTATACTTACAACAGTAATTCAAACTAAGCATTCATGCTCCAGTTCTACATTTGGTAGAAAAATCTATCGTTTTTTTACGAATGGTGTGGTCCTTTATTCCTGATTTGAATAGTCTGTTTACAGTAATTCTAGTAAGTAGGCTACTACAGGCAGAATGAGTTATTTGAGTGGAAGAAGACATCCTGAATTTACATTAAATGGTTGTTTATAGTCTATCCCAGGATTTATGGCATACATGTACAAGAGAAACTATTCAGATATTAAGGTATATTTCCATTATGAGGTAAAAAACCTGTTACTATAAAATATTATTGACACTTTTAACATAAAACACCTCAGCTATTAATAAATAGTGCTCTATATTTAACTGATATTAATCACCACATAAATTATATATCTGCAATGAACAAAGTTATTGGTTTAATCAAAACCTAAGTTTAATAACAATAAAAATACAGGCTAGACAATGAATAGAAACTAAAATTGTATTGAAACTAAAATAAAATGTTAAAAAATGTATTGTACATGTAAATGTTTGTAAACTAATTAATTTTTGCGCACTTATTCGTTTTAGATATTATTATTATTCACTCCCCTTGTGTCAGTAATTTTTGTGGTCCTTCTTATGAACACACCAGCTCACATATAGAGAAAGCCGAACCAGTGATGGCTTGGAACCCACTCCCAGGGTGACTCATGACTTTATCAAATGATTGGCAATCAAGTGATTCGGTCTTTACTAAAATAGGTAAAATCAAGTCGTTCTGCCGTTTAGAGCTAACCTTCACGTAAACAGGGGAAGAAAAACTCAATGTTACGCGAATCCTTGTGCTAAATGTATGCTTCCATAACAGAAGAAAATACTAATAAGTTAGTATGCACGGATTTGTGTTTGCATATTTCGAACAACAAATACAAATACGTCATCTCTTTAAAATGAAATGTGCAATTTTCATTTTCATAAACAAATATTGTAGTTCTTAATTGTGTCGCAAGCCCATGTAAATACTTAAAGTATACCAAAACAGACCGCCGAGATTGGTCATTGCAGGCAGAACAGTGTGTCAGTCTGGCTCGCCCACCAGCTAAACCCGCAGAAACCGCAAGCAGGCAGAGAAGCATTCACTCCCAGACAGTAATACGATCGCGAGAAGAGATAACGAGTAGCCTGCTAAGTGCCATCCCCATTCCTTCCACCTTTGAACCCTGCTGGCCACTCGCCAGGAAGAAGTTTCGCCACTCGCCACTACCATCATTTCCAGCAGCACTGCATGACGGGAGGAAAGTCCTGAAATTTTAATAGAACTGTCCTTAAAACGACAAATTTTGTGCTTTTAATGATTTTAATTTGGCATTTTCGGAAACGGCATTGATGTTTGGCAGCAATAAAAACGATAGTTATTGTTTCTTCTTTGTTATACTATAGTTATTACCCTGGTCCACTGTGTATGTGCAGAGTGAGAAGCAATTTTCTATGAGCCTGCACTCATCACCAGCTAAAACTTGACGCTTATTTTAATTATTAGTTTGGCTTTCCCGGATGTTGTAAATGTGTTTTATAGACATACAATGCTTGCATACTGACTTGAAAGTGTCATATTCTTTTTTTTTATCTGTGTCCTAGTTTTCGATTATGTATAGTTAATAATTTGTTTGAAATCTGCACATTAGCCTTATGCAGAGGCNTAATTTGTTTGAAATCTGCACATTAGCCTTATGCAGAGGCGCAAATAAATATAATTTAATAACAAATATTTTACTTCCGTACACCAAATTTCATTAGTACAAAGCAGAAGGTTGTATGTTTACATAATAAAAATATCGTACCCACACTTTTAACAGTTACTCGTATTATAAAGCCACAGATTAATACATTTTACCATAAAATATATCTACTAAATAAAAAAAATTAACAAAATCAGGTATACACAACAAAAAATAGCTTAACAATTTAGAAAAAAATTTCATCGTAATCGGCCAACAAAACTGTAACTAGTGCTCCACCTTAAGGCGCAGTCATATCGCTACACAGACGCATACATAATTACATATTAAATACTCTGACTTTTTTTACGGGTCACTAATGTTATATCATTTTTAATTTTTACATTAGATTTTATAATAATGTACTTACTAACTTCTACTGTTTTAAGGTGTTTTTGTTCTTATCATGATGGTTTCATTAAATATTGATGGTAATTGTGCCAAGTACTGCATAATAATAGTTTACTCAATTCTAGACAAATTATAAAAAAAATTTGAATTTACTACATTATTGTTTGAAATCTAGTTATATTAAAGGACGTGGCTTTAAAAAATTATGTTCCCGAATGTTTTGCTACAAGTTAATTAATAAATTGTCTTAATATTTATAACAAATATTTACGCAACTTATCCCGTATATAACATTTGCCAAGGAAATTTGCCAAGGAATTTTGCCAGATGTGATACATGTAACACTACTCAAATATAGGTTTAAACCTTACCTTAAATACTTAGTTTGCATAAAAAATTATGGGTGCTTGTATTTATGCACGCGCGTTAGAAGTTACACTTCTTTGGCATGACTAAAATAAAATTTTATTACTTATGTTACTATTTCACGCTTTTATTCATTCATATCTTGTCCCGTATCATAATTGAATTTAAACTATATAAATTAAATGTTTTTCAAATTGCTTATTACATGAACTGTTTTTCTGTCGGCTTTAAATATAACCACGTGCTTTGTTGTGTGCCTCGCGTATTTGAGGTAAATTTTAGTTTAATTAACCTCAAATACTTGAAAACACTTTCCAAATTTTATTATACAATTTTTGTAACCAAGAAATTTTTTACGGCAAAATGCAAGTAAAATTAATAAATATGATATATATATTCACAATGAATTACTAATGTCAATGAAATGTTTTTCAACTTGCTTATTACATGAAATGATTTTTCGTCGATTTTAAATATAACCACGTGCTATGTTGCGTACCTTACGTTTGTATATAACTAGACGATACGCGCATGCGCGTTGAGTCATACCCCTACCACGTTCACTGTCGAATTTCGTTACGCTGTGCGCGCGCAACTTCCGTTGCACACTAAACGTTTACCCTCAACGCGCCAAAAGAAGTATAGCTTCAAAAATAGTAAGGTACACACAAAATGTTTTGATAGTGAAACGGAATCGTATAACGTTCCATTTTATGTTTGGCCTATATACACGCTTTATTATTTAATTTACGGTTTTATTCGTGTATAAGACTACATAACGTACAAACATATATAGAACATATAAATATACGCAAACTATAATATCGGGAAAAGGGATACATATACAGTATGCAGTTAAAGATAAACTGAATAGTAAATTTGGGTAAGATTTAATTTTATGCTTACATTCACATTGACCAATAAAAATCTGTTAATCTGGTTACTTGGGACTCTCTGACGTGGTAAATTACTTGGATGGAGATTTTTTTTAGAATGCAGGAATGAGGACGACGTGAGACTAGTGAAAATTTTCACAAATTAATTTATAGATAGCGCGGCTCTCTCAGTTGGGCTGCAGAAATCGGTGCAATGGCCAACCGTAGCTACGTCACTGGCCAGCCCACGACGACTATTACCTGCAGTGGTTGGCTTCACTACTTTCTTCTACATGCTGTTCACGGTAAACTGAGCAATTTTGATAGCCCTGCTTAGGATCTACTTGAATGCACAATGTGTATTATTCCACCATATGATCAAATGGATCTGATCACTATTCACGTGCGAGTGAAATAAAACTTTTCAGTTATAAAAACAAACATTTTTATAAATTTGCTCATTTTTACACTTACACCCATAAAAAAATTCAGAAAGCCAAATAAATATTTTTAGTATTCACAAATGTTTACCTTACACTTTTCAATCAACATTAAGAGATGGGACTACTTTCTCTCCGTCGTTACGAACTTAACTGGGCGTTTGTCAGTCTGTGCACCCGTTAAGATGTACGCTGGTAGGGACAGTGGCATTTTTCAAAAGTGCTGAAATAATCGTAAACAGCTTGTGNTACGTACGACAGCTATGCTGATTGCTTGTTTCTTCCACATCATGTCCGATATTAACACGCTATAGGGGCCGACGCGGAAGTATGCCAGAAAAAAAATAGTCATTTTACGTATGTTGTCTACTTAAATCCATACGAAACAAACGTCGTTTCCTGCAGTACAACAATTTTACTTTCAGTGATGCATCGGCTCTCAAGAAGTTTGATGTTGAGAGTTGCACAATTCTCTTCACTCCACTCTTTCAATGCGCTGTGTGGAGAAAAACCAACATACAAATGTGAATATAATGACGTACAAAATCCACAGGACGTAGCTGAACAAAATTGAGAAGAAGAACTATGCAGTCGGGGGTATTACACAATTAAGGACGAAATATTCGTAAACGCACTGCAATAAAGTGAAGTGTATTTGGCAAGCCCTTTCCATTTAATTTTACTTCATAAAACGGGGGTTCTAGACGGTTATCTTAGAAATTTTTCTCAGTTCACAAGTGTTCACGAAGTCTATACGAAACATCGTGCTTGTCTTGATAAAAGCGGTGAAGTACCTCACAATGGCGGGAGAGAAAACATACTGGCACACGTAAATTCGACAAAAAAGTGGTGTTGATAGCTTCTCCAGCCCGGAGTGGACGGTGCAAAGCCTGTCTTCTCGATCGTCCCACTTCATCTTCACGAGCTCGTGAGCTCACGCCGCCCTCGAGATGGATGGTCGCAATAAGCACAATGGCATCGACGAACTGTGAGAGAGGGGAGGGTAGGGAGGAAATTAAACTTCTTGAACGTAGCCCGTGTATCATCTTGCTGGCACCGCAGTCGTCGTTGCGGTAGGGAAAGTGTGTTCTTTAGGAGTTGGAGAAGGAGGCTAGACACCGTACGAAAAAATAGCCTGTGTGGAAATTTTCTCTTCTTTTGTTGTTTTCTTCTTGGCCTGCCTCAACTTCTTTCCCCGACAGCTGTAACTTATCCACGGGCGTTGGTACGTCGGCGAGTTTAATATTCCACGGGTTTGTGTA
>NQII01001393.1:195779-215004 GCA_002778355.1 Clitarchus hookeri
GTAATAATTCGCTGGAATTTTTTATACGTGTCTCCGTGTTGTTTAATGACTGAAGTTTATAAATACCAATTTATAGCTTTAAAAGAACTGCTTCAGTACACAAACATAACTAATAATAAAGATAAAGGTTTCTACATTTCTAAAATGTTGTTACCAATTAAAATATTTTAATAATTTATGCATTGCCCTCAATTAAAAATATGTAAATAAATTAGCTGCCAGATATTAAAGATAGACTGGCATAGTTTCCTCAAGTTTGTGTTAAATTTTTAAAGTTCTGTAAAATATCTTTAGCATACTTTTTTAGTTATAACTTTGACATGCGATATTAATATGGTTGTGTCTTTAGCATTTTTGCATTTGGTAAAAACTGAGTTTTTAAAGACTTTCAAATCTGAACAGTGTTCGAAAGAAATATTGCGTTCATAAACGCATTCTTAATTTCAAATTGTGTTTAAAATGTTGAAGAGCCAAGAATTATTTCCAAAGCTGCATTGGAATACCAACAGCAATGAGTATTTTTTTTTTAAATGTCATTGTAAGTTTTTCCATAATGCTTCAGTAGTTTTAAATATTTTTAACGAACCATAATTCCCTTTGATTGTTTGTTAGACTTTGTCATTCGAAGTAGGAAACTACCATTATTCCAATTATTTGCAATAAGGCTCTATACAATATAGGGTCTGCAATAAATATTGTATAGTATTTTAAAAATTACTAGAGCACTTATTTCTTTTTAGTTTGTACAATATATTTTTTTAACTGTATATGGCAGTGTGAGATATTATACTGAAATTGTTATCATCTCTCATATTTTCGACTTTGGCATATTTTCATTTTTGGACGCCTCAATGAAGTGCACATTCATGTAAAATTAAGATATTTACTATACATAAAATTTTTTAAAAGAGGCTTAGTCGGCAGCCTGGAGTGAAAAACGCTTCGTAATACACATCACATTAGTAGCGTCGTATCAGAGTAGTTCCCCTCTCCCCCTTCAGACATCAACAAATCTTACTAAATTTGGTGGTTGTAATTTGTCTATATTTAATTTTATAATTATGAGATCATGTGCACCATCAACTGACAAACTGTTTGGAACTTGGGTCTGTACGTAACAAAGTACTTCGCAGCTTCTCAGTCTTATGTAACTTATTTTAATGTACAATTGCTATCCTCTTTCAACAGAAACTGACTAAGTTACAGTAAAGAATGGAAGAAAGTTTTCAAGTAACCACTCTAAATATTTTTACAAAACCAAATTTAATATGTGTGACCAATTCAGAGGTTGTAAAATAAAAACGAAATATACCGAGACAAAATACCATGCACAACGAATCATAGATAAGTGACCTATATACTTAAGGTTCACTCTGAATGTAACATGACCGTACACAAACCAGCCCTTTCCTCTCATATTTTTGGGGCCGTGTAATGCAACTTTTTCTGTTTTTTTTTTTTTTTTTAATAAGACAGTAACGGCGTATCTATCTTTACGAGGAAAGAAATGATAGTATGTAATTTAATATGCGGCCATGGCAGTCTTTCGGATGCCTTATTACTGTCTTTGTAAAACGACAGGCCCACAAGGTGTCTTTTCGAACGAAAAAGTAGCAAAAATTGCTGTCATGTTGAGGTTATTTTACGAAAACAAACCAGAGACAGAAAAATTAGGTGATAAAATTCTGCTGCAGATCTGCAGAAAAATAATTTGTAGCGTGTAAATTTAAGAAGTTTCTTTTATTTACCACAATAAAAATGGCGAACTCTGACATGGGTTCAGTGATGCTATCTCGTAATAATCAACATGAAGAATTGAAGTACATAAAATTTTTTTTTTGGAAGTGTTATTTGAAAATTACATATGTTAAAGTACCATTCATGTTTGATAATTCTCTAAACTGCCGTAAGAAATAATAAAATACTCTTCACAATGATCGATAAAATATAATTCAGTAAGCACTCGCATATACGTATATATAGATTACGTGATGCCTTACGTAATTCCACATAAATACAGTCACAAGTAAGTGTATTTTTGGCTGTCTTTGTCATAAATACACCAATAGTAAGTATTTTTGAGAAAGCTGTCTTTACATAATAAGGCCCAAACAATTCACATAGCACAGGAGAAAACTACCAATATAGCCCATTCACGGTTGCTTCCAACTTTTCTGGAGGCCTGCTAAAGTTATACTTCCACCTCATGCAAACAAAGTTTAACGAAGTCTAGAAAATTACACCAAAGGGACAACGCACCGCATTCGTGCTCATTCAGTATGATAGTAGTTTGCATAAGAACGATTTCATACTAGGCATTACCAACACACCTATTTTATCACTGTTTTATTCATATTAATGATAAATGAAATATTATAATTTATAGATGGAATATTAGTAAAAGTTTAATTTAAGCAAAAACAATATAATTTTATAATAACAAAAGTATGAAACGTTTGTGATAAATGACATACTTAGGAAACAAACGAACATGTCACACATGGGGTGATTTTTCAAAGGTTTGCTTAAACGAGTGTGAAGAAACCGCGAATAGACTATCGGCCTACATATTGAAAGTCTAGTTAATTACGTTAACTGAGAGGTCTAGAAGGTGCTTAACGAGTATTCATCTCCGACGGGGGTGAATTAATGTGGAGATGATGAATCAGCGGGAAGAGAACGGGAATACTCAGAGGATACCCGCCAACCAAGAGCAACGTCCGCCACGTTTCTCGGCTGCGAAGATCTGATTTGTCCAGCAGGAAATCAAACCTGGTTTACCTTGGTGGAAGAATGGAGTGGAGTGTAGAGGTCTGGGCAGTGGCGTGGGGTGAACTGTTGCAAGGTAAGCTGGCGTCAGCTCTGTGTTATGCCATGTTGCTTGCTAGTTTACACTTCCACCAGTAAAACGTAGCTCGGCAGCTGACGCCACAGGACGCGTGTAATGGGTCCCTTGTTGCTTGCTTGTGAGTGGTCGGAACACATTCAGTTTCCTTAGGCTGTACGGTGGTTACTGGCCACTTGCTACGTGCACCGAGATTGTACAGCAGTGAACAAGCACCAGCTTACCTTGCAACAGTTCAACACACGCCACTGGGTTTGGGTGGCTATTAACATCGAGGTCTTGAGAGTCGATGAAGGCGAGCAGACTTGAGAATGGAGCAGCACCGGAATACAAAGGCGGTGGAATCGGGAGAACCCCGAGAAAACCCGTCGACCAGTGGCATCGTCCGTTGCGAAAATCCGTGAACGGTCCCGCCGGGAATCGAACCTGGTTCGCCTTGGTGGAAGGTGATTGGTGAAAGAAGCCTGTGCGTAAACCGCGCAAACGCCGATGATTATACGTAGTTTGTGTGGTGTTCATGAGACAAATCTGTGATGTACAGGCTGTTCATGGTAAAGTAAGCACTTCTGAAACGAACGTTTGAAAAAAAATACTGCTCATAACTACATATGTTCGACATTACACACTGGCATGTAGGCTCCTAGGTAGGTTGGTAGTGAACTAATAACATTATTTCGGGACACTTGGCACTGTAATACGTGTGTAGTATTTAAATTAATTGACACTGAAATTCTCATTTCTTCTTTTACACACTTTATTGCTGGAAATTTCATATTACTGGCTGTTCACGGTAAAATGAGCACTTTTGAAAGCCCTGCTTAAGATTTACTAATATGCTCATTGTGTATTATTCCAACATATGTTCAATCAACGTTGCCATGGATCTAGGGGCCGCGGTGGCTGAGTGGTCAGCCTGCTCGCCTCCCACCAAGACGAACCGGGCTCAATCCCCAGCCGGGTTACTCCCGAATTTTTGCAAGTGGGAATCGTGCCGGACGATGCAGCTGGTCGCCGGGTTTTCTCGGGGATCTCCGGCTTCCTCCGTTGCTCCATTCCCACCTCATTGGCGCTCAAGACCTCGATGTTAAGGATCGCCCAAATATCTCGTCTCAACCATGATCATGATACTTTTATTCGTGCGCTAGTCAAAGGCAATTTTAAAATTTTAAGAAAATAAATATTTTACGAATGTTTTTATTCTTACATTTATATGTATTGAATAAAAAAAAATCCAATAAAATATTTCAGTATTCACACATTTTTACTTACATTTGTAATTTAACGATAACACAAGGAAATACTTTCTCTCCATAGTAGCCAACTTTACTGGATGCGTGACAGCCAGTGTGCCCGTTAAAATATACGTAGGTAGGGGCAGTGACATTTTTCAAAGGTTGATATCAAAAGTGCTCACTTTACCGTGAACAACCTTAAGTAACATTTGTCATTCCTAAAAATTCCACGATTTTCTTTGGATGGCGTGTGAATAAAGTGATCAGGCCGGTGGCAATGCTAATTTTACGCAAGGCGGAAGGATACGAAATTAGATGTAAAAGTAAATCCTAAGCAGGAAATTGAAAAGTGTTCAATTAACAATAAAAACCCATAAATACACTTTCTTTAACATCGTGGACGATTGGTGATATGGTGCTGGGATGCCCGACTGCCAGTTGAAGATATTTGCCATAAACGAACTAAATTTATTCAAGTTTATCACTTAAGTTATTATCTAGCCTCTATCATTAATATTAGGAAGCTTTGACATTCTGCATGGTGGACTAACACCTCAAAATCAAAACTGGTAAGAGGTATTTTAGAAGCGCTGTAAAAAAAAAAAAAATACAAAATAATGCAGACATAATTACATGCTGAAATACTAAAACATTTAAAGGGAATCATGACAAAATTAATTTGGTTGGTTTGTAAGAAAAACTCGAATGCCAATCACTTCAAATCTCCTTATCTGCTTCTGGCATATCGCTCTTGCGTTTAACAAAATCAGCACAGCATTTAGCTTATATCATAACAATTATAATTTTTCGCTGTGTTATTCCAAATGTCTGTTATTGCCAGTTTAGTGAATTTACATTCAGTATTCATTAATAGTAAAACCAAAATCTATAAAAAAAACAAAACAAAAAAAAATAACTTGTGAATAAACAGGCCTACGGACATAAAAGTATATATGTTCCGCTGCGTTTACGTATCCTTGAAAAGAGTTTTATAAGTTTATGTATGAAGGAAAAATAAGTTGCTTTGAGGAAAACGCCATAGTAAAATGTAAACTTTTTTCCTTTCCGGGAATAGAAAATTAAGCCTGCGCTCCATTTTCCACACACGTGTTTGTGCCACTCAGGTCGCTCCTAACTATTGAAATATTAAAATAAACCAATGGTCTACTTTCCTAAACATGCACGCACATGTAAGTAATTTCGTTGTTCTCAAACACTGGGATATTCGATCGAAAGCTCGTATTTTATATAGAAGTTAAAAACAATTTTTTTTTTTCACAAGGTTTGAAGGTAATTGTTGGAGTAGTTTCTGATATTTAACTATAAGTTTTCCTGTGGTGTTAAATTTCAAACTGGTGGATTACTGAAGCGACTAATAAATTAATTTTGTACACACAGTGAATATTTAAGCACTGCAAGCTCATTCCAAATATGTTGAATTATTTTAAATATGGCTTAAAACACTTAAATATTTGACCACAATTCTGTAAGTATGTGATTACTCTGTAATCTATAAGGTGGCCTTGCACAGCAGTAAACACGTGGTAGAACTCGGCTCTGACATATTTTCAGGTTTAATTGTTCAGATGATGCTATCTCCTAACGTGGCGGACTAAAAGTGTACTTAGTGCCTATATTAAGTACTGTCAGAAAACGAAGTTATTTTTTAAAAGGTACGAGGGTTTCTCATACACTACTCACACTTTGAACTGTAAACAGTAAAATTCTGATTTATATCGGCAAATTGTTGACGAGATTTGACACAGCATCCAAACGTTTTAAATGTCCGCAATTAAAAAATATGTACCCGGCAAATTTGAAAAATATGCTTGTTCTGGGTTTGTTACTAAGCAATCTGAAAAGTTTTTATGGACACACAGCTTATGCTCGTAGACACACAGGAAGTGATCTTACAAGCACAAGACAGATGCGTGTACCTGTTTTCAGGGTCTCTTACGTGCGTGTCATTGAGTACATGAAATAAGGCTCTGGGATGGAACAGCAGTGGAACGCATTGGCAGGTAAAGTAGGAGAACGCTGATACAACCCCCAACGATCGTCAGCAGTGTCTGTCACTCTTGCCACCGGTGATCGAACAAGGATCGCTGAGAGAAGAGTTTGGTAAGCTCAATCCGCGCCTACCAAGGACTTGGTATTTCGTGTATAAACCTGAGTAATGTTAATTATTTTTCTCTTATTGAAATTATTACATGCTCCCTAGTAGTTGTATAATTAGGAAATTAAGAATTATCATGATCATAAAAAAACCAAGGAGTTATAAAACATTGAATTACATGTTAAATAAAAAAAACAGAAGCAAACTCAAGAGGAGTTAAAACGATTATTCCAGTGCCTTGGTAATTTTGCGACAGAGCAACAATTTATTTCTTAGGCAGAAATATATTTTTATGAAGAAACGCAAATTGTATACGCTTACTTAAATACGTCTTCCATTTCAAGTATACATACCGTCTTTTAAAACTAACGTTCTGTAGTATACTGTTATGCGTCAAGCAACCACCAGTTTATAGAAGAGAGTACAGTTTTTAAGTACCGGGATCCGTGGAAATGAGGACGCAAGTTTGAAAAGGAACGTTGTGTATTCGGGTACTGTTTGCTTCACTAACGCTAAAACGCTAAATATCGGATAAAAATTTTTAAAGAAGAATTTTTGATGTAACTAATTAACCGACTTTTTCCTAAATTTATATTGTTAAGTAAAATTCTTGCGGTTCTCAGTGTCTCGGAGAGCAGAACTCCGTTTTATAAAATTCGATCAACCTAAAATCAACTTTTAAATCTTTACATATTAGTAAACAATTAAATAACTCTCCAGTAAATATCTTACACATCATAAATAACTAAACATTTGCGTTGTATTTTTTATTTGGTATGTAGCTTAACATTGTTAATTTTTTAAGTCTACACATCTTACTACTTGACTACAGCTCTAGTCATTGCTTAACGAATTTTAGCCAATTAAAATGTGTAAAAATATATATTGACAAACCGTAAAATAAACTGTCTTAATGGAATTGGCAAAACCGTAGCCGAGTTGATAGGATTATACGCACGTGTATTATATATATGCACATATATATCACATATGAATACACACCGATGTTAAGTTGATTGCAAAATTTTTTGGAAAAGTAAATGGCATACATCTCTATACACAGGCTCAGGAACACTTGCAACAGCCCAACTCCGTCGGCTACCAACAACGCACAATAGACGCTAGGAAGACACACATCAAAACGACCACTAGTTACTGATATAAAGAATACTCACAGAGACCTGAGTGGAAAAAGATGTGATTTAATTGAAAAATAAATATTTTGGTTCGAACACCCTCAATTAAGTGGATATCTTTGCAAACACCAAGTATTATGTTTTTTAAATTTACTTTGCTTTGTTTGGCCGTAACGATGAGTGTAGCCCTGTCATACATATATCTTATTTGCAATCGAAAACGTAATTTAGTCTCTTTGGTTTATTTAAAATTATTTGAAAAAATATGCAATTGAAAATTAATAAATCATTTCCTCGCACCAACTCAGTTGGGAGAACATGATAACTCAGTTCAGGGGCTCCATAGGCAGATAGGTAGAGTATCTTTAATTAACTGACGATCCAAGATGGCGTAACAAAGCCGGATTAATTTATCAAAAATCTTTAATTATTTTATAGGCGAATTCTCTGTGTTGAAAATTCACCATACTTAACTTAAAATATATCTTGATTATGCAGCAACTCTTGAAGTCTTCCGTAGCTGGTTCCGCTGGTTGTGGTTCTCCCTCACTAGTCTTTCGACCCTTAGATACATCACTAGAGTCTTTGCCGTACCACACGCAATCACGGTAGCTCTAACTGGGCTTTAAAAATAATCCGCGTAGGTAGCGTGTTGTTACGAGTTGTGGTCAGGCCCTTAGCTGAGCGGTCTACCTGATCACACCTTCACTTATTTATCCAGGACATGGGCCGTGATCACTTAAATTAGTTATGACATCGCAGACCACAGAAATCCCCTCCACCTGCCAGTAAACGGGGACAACGCAGCCGATATTAGGGCAGTGTAGTCCGTGGCCGGTATCTTTTGTCGTCGGGCAATTAGAACGAGAANGGTAGCTCTAACTGGGCTTTAAAAATAATCCGCGTAGGTAGCGTGTTGTTACGAGTTGTGGTCAGGCCCTTAGCTTAGCGGTCTACCTGATCACACCTTCACTTATTTATCCAGGACATGGGCCGTGATCACTTAAATTAGTTATGACATCGCAGACCACAGAAATCCCCTCCACCTGCCAGTAAATGGGGACAACGCAGCCGATATTAGGGCAGTGTAGTCCGTGGCCGGTATCTTTTGTCGTCGGGCAATTAGAACGAGAANGGGGACAACGCAGCCGATATTAGGGCAGTGTAGTCCGTGGCCGGTATCTTTTGTCGTCGGGCAATTAGAACGAGAAGACCACTGAAGATGGGTGTGTCCGGCCGTCGAATTGCACCATCTTAATCAGCCTCCGGAATCATGAACAAGGTGGGGACTCTCCAATTAGGCTTTACTAAGAACATGGCTTGTTAAACCTTTATAAAATAATATAATTTAATGTGTCAGTATATTAGTATAGCTCCCCCCGTTCTTTTCAATCATATTTATATTGAAATAATATTGTACAGCCTTAGTGTTAAATAAAACTATTTTATTTAGTGCTCATTACATAACTGTCATCAATAACTTGTTACGCCCCTATATCCCCGTTAAGGATAAATATCAACAAAATATCAAAAGCATAACCGCGTGCAGACTTGAAATATTACCTTTCAAATGCCGCGTGTCTTCGTCCTATCGGCAGTCTGCATTTCAATACGGGACTTGGCCAATTTACCAGAAAATTAAAATGCCACTCATGCCGACGACCTAATAGGTCATCGCCTGCCTGACGGAAAAACCTAGATTGTTAAAAGCCTTAAAAACTGCATACTTACACGACGCCTTTTAACATCGCGGCAATCACGAGACGACTACATCACATTTTGCACATACGGCTTGCGTTACCATAGCAACCAATCAACAAATTCCTGTATGCAAAGAGGTCCACATAAAAAATTACTGCGTGACTGAAAACAGAAAGACTTACAAATATAATTGCACAAAAATACGTTTTCTGAGGTTGAAACAATATATCTGCCCAAAACAAATCATAAGTAAAACAAATAAATATTACATTAGCATATACATTACAAAAATAAACTGAGATAATTGTGACAGTATTAATTGGTGATAATTTGAAGCCTTACAGTGCGTATATTGAAGAAAAAAAAAACCACCAAAGAAATTAATGTACCATTTCAAATTCATTATGTGATTCTTAGTTGTCTTATAAAGTGAGATTATTCCAAAGATATTCGTAGCTGCCCATTTACGACACTATGTCACGTTAAAATGCCTTTCTTAATACACACATTTTCATAAAAATTTTGGCACCCAGAAAAAAATATTTTGTTAACCAAGAAAGCTGTTACATAGTCCCATCTATGAGTGAAATTCAAACGATTTAAGTACCGTGCCATTGCTCATGCACGCATTTGTCACGACGGCTATGCCAATGTGCTTCGTGTGCTGTACATTACAGCCTTCTGAACACATGTAGTGTGACACGCAAGATACTTGCCACGTGTGGTAAATGAGTGATAGACTTTCGAGAATATGTACGAAAGAGCTGTATGAACTACTGTCATTTGAGTGAGGCCAGATAACATGGTTGGTAAGGTCAGGGTGTGTGATGCGCAGTCTCTCCCATCATTTGGGCCATTCGCACTTCATAGATAGATTATGTTGGTAGAAGTTGCCATCCAAACGAACCAACACACAGTGAAGCGGTTCTGCACGACTCCGAGTGACCATTTGGAGAGAGGACATTCTGATTATCAGACAGGTACGAAATGAACCAGCACAGCCCCTTTCGTATCATTCGTTGTCATGTACCAGCTTCACAATAGCAACATATCCCTATACCACAAGTACTTTCACATGCCAAGCACAAACAAATCTACAATCCTAAAAATATTTACTTTTCTTTACCTGTAACACCTTATTATCGTTATCTTAATTTGAAAAGATGTCAGCAGAGATCAACACGACACTAAATTTATTAGCAATGAATCAAATATTTCTTTGGGAAGGGGCGACCACAATCACATTACAGCAAATTTCGTTTCATTACTAGCATGTTTGTTTGGGGAATCATTTCATATGATAACAGTTCGCCACTGGTAGTGATACTAGGGCTTTTGAATGCCCCATACTATTTTGAAGATATTCTGTGACCCCGTTTAATACATTTTATAGATGAGTGCCTAGGAGGAAGTCTCTCGGAAGACAACACTCGCACAAACATATCNGACCCCGTTTAATACATTTTATAGATGAGTGCCTAGGAGGAAGTCTCTCGGAAGACAACACTCGCACAAACATATCTCTGGCTTCCCTTTATTTACATAGCGTGTTAAGAATTCTGTAGTCAGCCGGTTCACTTGATTTTGTGCCCATATAATATTTGTAGGAAAATATGTGAAGCCACCTTCCTGCAGCTTGAAGTATTTTGGTCTCATGCATAATTTGTAAGAACTGTGCGCAAACCTGCGGCAGGATAACATACAACATTTTTCTGATCCCTTGCCTGACCTTGTTGTGCATGTATCCACACACGAGGATTTCCGTTGATGCATTTCAGTTGTTCCTCGCCTGTGCTATTGCTTTATATATTGTGACATTGACATTACATAGTTTTATCCGAGAGTGGTAACGCATCATTAATCACAGGACAGGACAAGAGGTGCGGCATGTATAGCTGAGACGTGTCCAGGCAGCATGCTGGCACCACGTGCCATCCCTGGACATAGAGGAAATGTAGGGTCACACACCATATGGTTCAAATGTGACGAGGATTCGTCATGAGATGGAAAAGGGTATTTTCCTAGTAGTCGAACCGAATATATAGCACAAAGACTACACCACCTCCTGGAATGCTGTTTTACTTAGCACTCAGACTCTTTGGAGCTCATGTCAGAAATGTCGAATGTGAAGAAATTCCGATGTATATGGACATTGTGAGGACTAGTGACAGTAGTGCTGCGGCTAGCAGGCGCAATGAGTGACCGGTCAGTACTGGGTTTAAGGCGCTTGCCATGATGATGATAATGGGAACTACTGAAGAATGGTAAAATGCCCGTTGAAGTTTTGAGGCTTAGAATGGGTATACAAGCGGTCAACCGATATGTAATAGGTACAATACTTATTCTCAGCTGGACTGGTCCTGATCAGGTGGGTAAGTCACTCCTCTCATGTGCCATGGCTTTCCATATCGTGGACAGGATATCAAACTGTAATGGGTGTATGGCCTTTTAATGTCAAGACGAAGATGTTGTTGACTGCCAATGTAGTCGTTCATAGATCTGGAATTGACTGTTCCATCTGTCTTGGTCGTTGGCCATAATGCGCCTGACCATCAATCCTGACAAACTACAAGGATCATGTAAAGTAAATAATACCACAGGCCGATCAGTTTGCCTCCACCAAGAGATCCACTCTGGTAACCGATCCACTGAGGTTGGACTCGTGGAGGTAGTGGTTATACATTGTATATCAGAGGAGATCATGAGGGAATCCATATCCCAATGATTGGTCAACACTTGCAGCCATGACCATTCTTTGGTGTTGTCCTGGAGAGACATTCAGGGTTTGGAAATTGGGAAAAACATTTTTCTGAAGCAATCACACTGTTATAGCTTATTTTATTCTGTGTAACTCCACAATTATAAGATTAGTTTTGGTATCTTCGCTGCAGTCGTATGCTGAATTTTGGCGTGCGCTCCAATTTGACGAATCTTCTAATTTACAATGGTTAATCTTACGGTCAAGCGTGGATACATTATAAAACAGTTTCTTGTCGAGAAGCTGAAGATACTAAGTATAAGCCAACCAGGCGGTTCTCTGAGGTGCAAAAATTCTGTTTTAGGTGTATCTGCACTAAAAAAAGAGAAAAGTTTGATTTCAGTGTTGATAATTCCTTACAACTTAAGAGGCTCTGGAATCTCCATTTGAGTGTATTATGAGCTAGGCTTATCTTCGTCAAACGTGAGTAGGTTCTATGTTGACGAACCGAAAGCTAGAAAGTTGCTGTAGAGCAATTATTCTATATACTTAATTGTTCCCCGAAATTATTAAGATTTATTTCAATTTTACAAAACAAAAATTACTTAACGAAGCTATTTTTACGCAAACTTATGAAGTACTGGATCACTATTGTTATTTACAATGATTATACCTAAGCGGATATAGTTTGCTAATTATTTACCTGAGTAACTGTTGATTCTCATGGTCTGAACACGTTCAGTTTAATGGATTAACTGAAGTACATAATGTAAGGAAAACATTGAAATCAGTCAAAAATTAAAAGTGGAATAAAATATTACCTTTTATTTTTACACATGCCATCGAGATCTCACTCTTTGTAGTTCAGCTAACATTATCATAATGGACGAATTAGTTCAAAAGGCAACATTATATCTAAGCGTTCCTAATGGTAACATTTTGAAAGAAATGCTATTTCTGCCATAACGTGCAAATTAATATCTCTGTATGCTCATAAAACACGTAAAAATATGATATCATTCCGAGGAAGAGAGCTCTAAGATTGGTATACATTAAATCAAATTATAGAAGAACTTATGTATATTTTAGAAAAACGGCATTAAATAATTAAAAAATGCCGCTAATAAGAGCTGTATTAATTTTATATTGTTATACGTAGATACAAATTCTTGCCGAAACATTACTTTTTGTCTTCCAGAATTTTCTTTAAGAAAACAACTGCATTATTTGCAAAACTTACAGTGGGGCAACTACAAGCTACGAATCATCTTCGTTTGAAAAATGCCTTCATATGCTATAAAACAAGTGTAATTTATGGCACTTATACACGCTAGCAAATATATCTTACCTCATTGGTTATTTAAAATAAATTTCCTCTACGCTGTTAATCAATTTGCTTAAAATACCAGTCAGCTTTTATCTCACTGCTAAAATTAATACGAGACATCTGGTTGCAGCCTATAATTACTTTTATTGGATCATCCAAACCGAGTTCATAAATTATGGATAATGCAGTGGAGATCGACCTCGACCGTCGAACCTTCACCATTTCGGCCTCTTCGCTGTACAAATGCCCTAGCGAGGACACTCGTGGGCTCAAGGACGGAAGCAGGCGGTCGTACAGAAGTCCCGAAATTCAATCCTTTAACACTACAGTGTTGGCCATTCACTACCATGTAAAAGAAAGTCAAACATTTATTTTTCTCTCTCTCTGGTTCCCTATCGAACAAAAACAATGCTATAAAATTAACGAAGTGATACAACCATACACTAAAGATTGACTAAAGATTTTTGTATACAGCGCATTTCCTCAACACTAGCATCAGAATTGCAAAAAAAAAAAAAAAAGTTCAATTCACGTGTTTTTGAAACGTTGCTACGTTTGTTTACATATGTTTCACGTGTGACAAATAACTAACGTTTAGCGTAACTCGATTACATAGTATTTGCATTAGAACTTTATAAAAAATTGTGTGCACGCCCTTGATTTATGTAAACATTTGTTCACTGAGAATATTAAGTCTTAATAATATCTTTTAGACTTTAAAAATGACTATTTATTTTTGATATATATATACATTGTTTCCCAAAGCTAAAGTATATGTTTCAATTTTGATAAAAGAGATGTAGTACAAAATGAAATAATTTTTAACAGTAGCTTCAGGCGTTTTTACCTATTCGTTCACCGTCTGAGATCAGTACGTTACACCATACACATGCAGCAAGCAACTAGCTCAGTGCTCTGAGTTTAGCGAACGACATCTGAAGGAAATGGTGCTTCCACAGACTAAAAATTACGTATACGGTTTTTCGTCTTTTCGCGCATGTCCCCAACACTAACTCAAGAGTCGCCCTTAAACAACTGTCAATTTCGCGTTTTTAAAAATAATTGGCGTGACGTTTGTTTACACTTTGGTATAACCTCAAATCCTCGCTTTTACAAAAATAAATAAATAAATAAAAAGTAACTTGAAATATACAGTATTTGCGATACAACGAAGTCTGAAATAGTGTGATGTAGCTTACCAAGTACACAGTGCGCTACCCTGAGTCGAATACACGTGGTTCTGACAGCTCTGTACGAAGAAAATAATTTAAATTCCGGGCACGGAAACTGGTCATTGAGAAGCCCGTATGCGCAATTTACCCCATATCCCTTTTACGGATAAGATCCTTATTTATGTAGTTTCTTAGGCTAACTTCCCGGTCAAATATGAGGTAACTCTGTAATTACTTTTGCTTACCCGCGCTGTCGCAATTGTGCTCGGCGACACGACGAGTCAGTAGTAACTCACTGCTAGCTATCGCTCCTCTTTCTGAAGTCTCGTTTACACATGGGAACACGTGCGTAAAAACTGTTTCATGTCGCTTCCAACAAACTGTTTCCCGACTGTTCCCGACCTGTTTACGAGACTCTAAAAACACGTTTCACAAACCCTATTTCCGCACCGTGATGTGTCCAGACTGCTGTTTCTGTTTGAGACGTTGCCAGTGGAAGAAGCGTATTTCGCTCGTGCTCTGTATCTTGTTATGAGATATGCGGCATGCCTGCCTACGAGATGTTGTTGATGAACTCATAGTAGGGCACTATTTGCAACAGAATCTCATAATCTCGTGGACACATCCTGGTATAATTGCTTAAACCGGAAGCTTGAAAGTTGTCGTACAGAAACAATAATATGTAATTAATTATTTCCTGAAATTATTAAAATATCTTACTATTAAAAAAAATCAACTTACCAAGTTAGTTTTACTAAGCCTTAAAAATGAAGTACTCAACCAATTTTATCTTTTGCAATGATTATACCTAGGCTGCTATAGTTTCCTTATGATTTTACCTGAGCAACTATGGTTTTTTATGATCCAAAAACATTCAATTTAATGGCTTATTTGAAGTACATAGTGTAAGAAAATCTTTAAAGTCTGTCGAAAATGAGAAGTGATCAAAATATTTCCATTAGTTTTTACACATGCAATTGTGATCTCTCTCCTCGTATTTCAGCTCACGTACCGAAGATGGACAAATTCATATAAAAGGCAACATTATTTCTCGGCGTTCCGAATGGTGTAATTTTGAAATAAATTTTATTGATACCATTGAGTGCAAATTATAATCTCTGTAGGATCTTAAAATACGTAAAAAATATGCTATCCTACCGAGAAAGAGAGTGGCACAATATGTGAACATTAAAACGAATTACAGTATATTGAATAAAGTAATAAGTAAAAATGACTGCTAATAAGCGTTGTACTGATTTTGTATTATTATTCGTAGAAACAAAATCGTGTTCAAACATAATTTTTTTAGCTTCCGTAGTTTTTTTTTCTCCCAAGATATCAATCACATTATTTAGTATCTTTGTGTTACGGCTAATCATATAAGTAAGACCACTACAAGTTGCAAATAAGTTTGGCACGTAATGTGTCACTTCCTGTATAAAAATAATGGCACAAAAATGATATAAGCACCTTTGACAGTCGAGGAGCAGAACTGACTGATGTCCAAGGACTGCGCTTGTTGACCGCACCTAACTGCCGAAAACGTCCAGATATTCAAACATTGTTGAATGTTTTGCGTTGAGTTTGAGAACAAGAAACATTGTTTCTTTCTCCAGATAAACCCGAAATTGTTCACTAATTGTTCTCTGTTGTTGAAAACTATTTCCGAATATTTTGAGAACTCTTTGCAATAATTAAAAAAATTATATAGGGAACTTATGCAACATTTCGTATAATGTTTCGAAACAGTTTTCCAATAAACATGTTTTGAAGAGTAGACCAGGCTTATTAAGACGGCCAGACATATGCGGCACTAAAGCTTGATCACCCATGAAAACAGTGTAAATGAACGAGTACGTTTCAAAGGAAAGTACGTATTATTAACAACGCGGTTCGCGGCGATCATGTGCGTCTTGTGTAGGAAGCGTCCTCGGCTTGTTGGAGTCTACGAAATTTCGATTTTTTTATCTGCGGGAGAAAATAATACTAAGATATAATTTATTTATTTCATTTTAAGATTTTGTTTGAACAGAAAACTTAACGTTTTTATTTTCAGTCACACATTACAAAAAAACAGCGCGTGTAACCCAGTACACTTCACAGAAATGAAACTTCTTTGGCGGTTATTAGGTATAAACATAGCTATCTCTTTTTCTCTCTCTAGTAGAGTACAGATCGTCAGTCTTTTTTGCATCACAAATTTTGCAAAACGTTTCATATTATATGACCTTGTTATTTTACTCTCATCGCGCCCAAATAAGTTTCACTTCAATAAATATGAGTTATTAATAATTATTACTCATTGTAACATATATGCACAGCAAATAAACAAATTAATATAACACAATTTCACTACGAAATGCAAGATGTTCACAGCTGACTGTAGCACCTATATATAATTTCCAAAACACGTGCATGCGCTTACTCTTTGTCTTTTTCTGTCCCGTTGATCCGTCTCTCTCGCTTGTTATCGCGCATGCGCGCACTCTTTGTCTTATTCCATCGCGTTCATCAGCTTCTCTCGCTTGTTCTCTCGCATGCGCGCACTCTTTGCCTTATTCTATCGCGTTCATCCGTCTCTCCTGTTTGCTCTCTCTTTTTTTCTCGAATGGGGCAATGAGAGAGACGAAGAACAAGTGCAGCTATGCATTAGGTATACAACATAGCTCTCTCTTATTCTCTCTCTAGCCGAGTGCAGATCTTCTGTCTTTGTCGCGTTACAAATGTTGCAAAACGTTTCATATTACGTTTCATATTATATGACCTAGTAATTTTTCTCTCATCGCGCCCAAAGAAGTTTCACTTCAAAAATTATAAAAGGCTCATGATGGTGAAGTGATCCATTTTTAAGGCCGTCCTTATAATTGCTTTCTGCTTATTTGTATTATTTCGCCAATTGTTAATATAAACATTGAAATGTGTCTAATAAACAGAGTGTATACATTTTATATGTATCAAAAGTTAACGCCTGAGGCCACATTAAAAATATTTTTTTGGTTAATATGCATGCTGGAAAGTGCTCACTTCACGTGAATAGTCTATAAAGTGTTTTGTTTACTTAAAAAAATAATTACTTTACAAAATCAACATAGGCGTGGCGAAGTCGGTTAGTAAATTGTTGTAAAATGCTAATATCCTCCCCTACGACTTAACATCTAAAAACACGCCATATATATAATGGCGCTCACGGTAGTTTTCGTTCTATCTGTTGGTTTCATCGAACCACACGTACATCTATGTCGTCTTTGGCCACAGTGCATGTTAAATTAAGGGGAAGTCCTAGTAAAATTTCTAAACGCCTCAAGTTCGCCTCTCGCTATAACGAAGCATTGTGACGGGTGCTTCCAAGTCAACTCTGCATTCCCGGGTAGCTGAATTTCTTGCAAATTATATCTGTAACAGTGCGATATTATTACACTCGATGTAAGCCAATGGATTAAACTACAGACGCCACTTTGATTTTTTCCCTTTCCCTTAAGGAAACTGCGTAAGAAAGCCCTCAAAATTCAGTTTTGAACCATTTTCCTTTAAAGGATAAAAGTAAAACGTGGTGGCTGTAGATAAGTTTCTTTGTAATCTTTTCTGAAAAAAAGTATTGTATTCTCAGACCATTTATTTACTGAGCTACGCGTATACGCGCAAAGACAGGGTTTATAGATAACATTTTCTAGGGAGTGTCGTTAAGGCGTTGGCTCTGGAGTCCTTGGAATGAGATCACCCATGAAGTTGACTTATAGTCGCGTGTAATTAGGTGAACATAAGCACAGGCTTGACAAGGAGGGCGAGGGTGTTACCCCCTCTCTGAACCACTGCAAGATGGTCAAGAGTGGGCAAAGAAAGTGTAGTAGAAATTTATTGTAAATATTACAAATATCCCGTGGCACGCAGCTCACCTATTGGAAATGCAAACAAAGTACACATGTAACCTATTCTCAGATTCCTCACCCAATAATTCGTTTACGGGGGTAATTAGTCAATAACACGGTAATTCAGCTGTATTTATAGGTGTTAATACCTTTCTGCCATTACTGCCATTTTGTGGCGACAGTTCCAAGAATTGTTTTTCTTCTACAGCCGATAATAGCAAACAAGTGGGTATGTAGCGAATGCTGTTTTAATTATTCTATTGATTTTTCATTGGTGCTTTCATATTTTCCTTCTTTTTTTAGTGTTAAATATAGTTACATTCAATACTGAAATATAGAAATGTAATGCATTGGCTGTTTCTGCGCTGGTGGTTGCTTGTAAGTCTTCTGAACGTAACACTCTGGGTTCGAGTCGCGCGCAAGACGTGAGACACGTGGAGTACATTACAGTATCGTAACCCGCAACCCGATCAGTTTTCAAGCATGAGGAAAAATTTATATTTCTTTGACGCATCATATTTTTTGTTTTGTTTTGTTCTTGAACGGCCTCTAAACTTTGTTCGACTGCTGATTTTGTTGCCCCAGTAAAATTATTCAGTTGGCTCAAAATTTAGTGTGGCTGGGAAAATGAAAAGTT
Organism: Clitarchus hookeri; assembly: GCA_002778355.1. NCBI lineage: Eukaryota > Metazoa > Arthropoda > Insecta > Phasmatodea > Phasmatidae > Clitarchus > Clitarchus hookeri. The sequence continues at coordinate 214,510 of NQII01001393.1, forward strand.
TTGTTATTCATCACAGATCATAAACACTATTTACATGAACGATCCCTTTTAACTCAAGCAACTTTCTCTCAGCTTGGAATCTTAAAAATACACTGAAAGATTTTCTGTTCACTACTTGCCGATCTAGCGAACCTCAAATAAGCGGGGCAAAGGGGAAAGAACGAAACGAGAGCTCGGATAAATTTTTTTTTTCCGTTATTTGTTAGTCTCCTATTTCATTTGCCCTCAGACGCCGTTAAGTTTCACGACGCCTTTACCTGCGAGGGAGAATAATTCCGCTGAGCTAGCAACATTCTCGTTGATGATTCCTGGCAATTGCAGGGGAAGGGAAGGAAAAGCGTGGGAGGGGAAATCGCGAGAAGAGGGGGAAATCGAGAGAGGAGAGTTTGTGGGAGGGGAAATAATGAGACAGGAGATCCCGGGAGGGGAATTTCGCCGTCCGATGAACGAAGACGACCGCTTTCCGGGAGCCACCACAGGAGAGTTGTGTGTATG
>NQII01001393.1:215068-354314 GCA_002778355.1 Clitarchus hookeri
GATGGCTCCTATCTTGCTCCTCGCGCCAATTTCCCTGGCTCCCTCCACCCACGCTGTACCCCCAGCGCCACCAGACAATTTATGAAAGTGACGGTCGTGTGTTCTCGCGTGGGATGCGGGGTGCGCCTCCACAACTAGACGGAGCTGCAGGCGAGTAGAATAATTCTCATCACCCCGACGCGGGCCACGAGATTTTAACAACGTCGCATATTTGCCGGTCCGCGAGAAATACATTGTTCCCCCCCTCTTCGTTTCAACGTCTCCTTTTTTCCCCTCCCTTTTGTTCTACTTGCAGGATTGTCTCCTACGTACTTCTTTGCAAAGTGAAAAAAATTATAAAATCAGGAATCGGGAGATTTAAAGCTGCTAACGCTTATACTCAATCTTTGCGTATTTAAATGGACATGTGCAGAAAAAAAAATGATTTTTCAAAAATTGTGAATGTTAACGCTTGAACGTAATTTGAACTCCAGAATGTTAAAATACTTATAGGGAAAAATCTAAGTTTTTATGGTGATTGTGCTTAAAAGAAAGTAGAGTAAATTTATATTTAAATATTTTTAAGAAGTTTTGCAATGTTGACACTACTCTGTCAAACTGAAGATGATATAAATTTCGTTTTGATGCTATTACATATTAACAATTTCTATAAATTTCGTTTGTTTAGAAGTCACAGTTAGTCCTCATTTCGTTAATATTGAAAGACATGTCAAAAATTGAGAAGTAACTTTTCACAGAGTACGTAAATCTTAGGTTGTTAATTCACGTTCAGCAAAGTAGCCTATTCGCGGTTTCAGCATCCTTTTTGAATCAAGCCTTTGAAAAATCACTCCATGTATGACGTGTTTGGTTTTTTCTTATATATGTCGTTTATCACAAGCGTTTTATACTCGTGTTAACAAAATAATGCCTTAATTTTAGTTCAATAAAATTTTTACTCATATTTTATCTATAAATTATATTATTTCATTAAAAATTATATAGAATTAAAACATGTAAAAAATAGGTGTGTTGGTAATGTCTAGTAATAAATAGTCCTTATGCAAAATTTTATTACACTGAGTGCGCACGAATGCGGTGCGCTGTCCTTTTGATGTAAATTCCTAGACTTGGTTAAGCTTTGTTTGCTTGAGGCGGAGGAATATCGTGGAAGTAGAACTTAGCACGGCTTCAGAAAAGTGTGAAGTAACGGTGAATGGCCTATACCACACATACTGGCCTCTTGGCACAGAATTGCTCCGTGTCTAAACAAATTTTAAATGTAGAGTAACGTATCCGTAGCAGGAACTACACCTGCCTACTTAACTCATACACTGGTCACAAAGTATACACACTAGGGAATAATGTACTGATGTACGTTAATGCAACGTAGCATAACATTACTATTTTGGACTTCACGCCACCGTTAAGAGAAAAAAATGTTAACTACCGTATCCTATATTCTTTAGCTCAGTTCATTAAAGGATTTCTGTTAGCAGGCCAAGAAAAATCTTTGGGATTTTAAGGAATTCCGAATACAATATTTTGCGTACTTCACGAACAAATGTAATAAAATCACGAATATTCTAGTAAATCTCCAATAAAGAAAGTTTTTAGCATTGATTTTACTCCTATTTTCGCCATTAAAAAAAAACCATTCATGAAAATTTTCTCGAATTTTTACTAATCATCGAAAAACAATAAACGATATATGGAAATTGCACCATGGAAAGACATGCGCAGATTTCAACAGTGGCGTGTTGCGACGTGTACAAATTCATGACATTTCATTGTTATGTAGTTATATTACGTCATATTATTTCAAACCGGTAAATACATCTCAGATCACGCGAGTTCGGTTTAGGACAACTTTGCACTTAAATGTTGCGCAGTCTCAACAGCACTTTACCCTGTTATTATCCAAGGTTTTCCTTCTCCCTGCAGTAGACATATATTGTTCAGAGTCTTCATCTGTGAATCTCGCTAAATGAGATCTGCACATGAATGGAATACTGTACTTTTAAAGCGCATACTACCAATTTCAGTCAAAAAATCTTTTCGATCAAGTGAATTACGTGATTCGAGATTGCAATGAAAACTGCCTGTACAGTTGTCTCACCAGACACACTTGTTTATGCCTCACATATCTAAATTCTATTATCCAATACCATAACTAATTTTCCAATCTTATTAAAGAAAATTAAGTGAATTTTTCTGATACAGGTAGCCTACAAAAAATTTTACGAGTGACAATATCCACGCTCTCTTGAGTGGGTAGTGTATACCATTTTTTAAGTCAGGTTTCAAGCAAGAGAAAAATATTTTTTTTAAAATAATTTAAATAGTTGCGTAATGAAATAACAACACATTTGATAACCGGATATTTACTGGACATTGTAAATTATAAAAATATTTGTGATAAATTCTATAGGTATCAATACTCTGTGCGCATTAACATGTAGATGAAGTCGTTCTACAATACACGATAGCTGATTATCTAGTAGTTGTTGGCCTTCATTATACCACGTGAGTCATATTAATCGCTTGTATTAGTAGAGGAAACTCGCTGCACTGTTGCTTGGGGAGTGCCAAGGAACTATGCTACCTGACATTAAGCTATAGCATGCCAAACATAAGCTTCATCTTTCGGGTTTTCTCGAAAACTGCTTAACCAATTCCTAGTTAACATTTTTTACAAAAGATAAAACCATAACAAAAATTGTAAGAGATTCAAGGTATATTTGGGAAATTGCCATGAAAATTTTTCGACTATCATGGTTTCAAATAAAGAATGTGTTCCGGCGAACGTAAAATATCGTTGTAATTAGACTTTTATTCCTATAAAATACCGCCAAGAAATCATTCCACCATGGTTTTTCTTTAATAGAGGATAATAAAGGAAATTAAAAAAAATATTTACTATGTTATTACTAACTAAATTGGGTAAAATATTCACAGCTTTATATTTCTGGCAAATGTTGCTAAACTTGTAGGTATTGCGTGCAATTGCACGCTTGAATCGTAATTTTAGCGTGTACTCATCTAAAGAACTATATACAAATTTAATTAGTAAATTGTTGTGAAAAAACAAAACTTCTGCTTTATCTTTAAACACGCACGCATATACCATATAAGCATACTCAAACAGCGCATAATACAGAATATAATTGCCATAAATATATTGTAATGGATTTCGAAACAGTATATATTTCGGTATGATTTTATTTGGCTTCAATATTGTAAATTACGATATTTTATGTTGTAAATTCATATCTATTAGGTACCTATAGTAAACATAGGAAAATGAAAATATTAGTATTATGTTAAAATAGTTTTTCTTAAATTATCTCTCAATTGTAAAGTCTTAGCAATATGACATATTTACTGTTATGCTACCCGCCCGTCTTAAGAGCGCATATTATATAAACAAGTCGATAAACTTATATAAGTGTTTGAAACCCAATGAAGAAACAGGCAACAAAAGGGCAATGCCAGCTAATAGCTATGCAATTTGAGGAAGCAAATATTTTGGTGACATACTATGCTAATATTTTTCAAGGTGTGAGCACTTGTGTTGAACTATTTTTCTTAACCCTATAATTGTTACATATATTTACGGCACATTAATGTTATGTTAATGGACTGTTAAGGCGAAAAGACTCGTTTAGACAAAAGTAGATATGATAAGATTTTTCAACTCAGTTTCCTGGTAGAATGCGTTTATAGCCTTTATACAGCTAACAATAATGTAGCAGAACTGATAACAAATACTCGGAGACTCTGTATAGCAAGCTGTTGTCACTTTTGCGGTAATCTCGGTGTGGTTAAACAGATTTAAAATGTTCACCTTATTATTTAAGGGCGTTTGAAGACGTTCCACCACATTTATGAAGCGGGAAACAATTCAATGCCGTAAATTTGAGTTTACAGGACGTATATTTAAAAGAAGTGGCGCATTTACAAGGCAGTGGCAAGCGATCATTCAATAATCTAATGCTTATGAGTTACTTAATATTTGAAGTATTTGATAGAGATAAAAAATAATAATGGAAAGTACAAGGAGAGGAAAAGATCAATAAATTTTACTAAATATAAACAGGAAATATTTACTTGAATACCAAGCAAAGCTTTGCGGTGCCACTAAAAGCAGGCGCTAGCGTGGAAGGAGTTTGCTGCAGAATGAAATTCAGCTAGTGACATTGATCATCTGCTCAAGAAGACACTATGCAGAACTCTTTAAGAGGCGAAAATGTTTTAAAGAATCTTCCTCACGATTGTCATTAAAATAACTTGTCTTTCAACCAGGTCATCCACGTCGCCTTATAGCATTTTTGTCGCCCAAGAACATCAGATTTTAAATCATAGAGGCCATTGCGTTGCGGATAAACAAGCAAGATCTCATCAGTGAATATAATATAGATTCAGTATAAAACTCGCGAATTCAATGCGCTGTGTTTAAAGCACTAATAGGAAAAATTAAAAAAATTAAAATCAACAGTTAGACATAACCAATAGAGTACATATTCATTCTTTAGTTCAAACAAACATCTTGAGGAATGTATGTCTTATCACCAATGTAACCGTTACATTATTTTATAATTCAGAGAATAAAATAGTAAGTAATCACATCTCTCAAGAAAGTAGAATGACAAACTTTTTCTCCCAAACTTCAAAATATCTCGTAAAGGCTGTTCACGGTTAATAAAGCACTTTTGAAAGCAACATTTGAAAAATGTCACTGGCCTTACCTGCGTGTATCGTGCACACTGACTGGCACGCACCCAGTAAACTTGGTAACGACGGAGTGAAAGCAGATCCACGTCCTGACGCTAAATTAATAGAGGTAGGTAAACATCCGTGAATACTAAACTTTCATTTTGATTTCTAATTTTTTTGACGCACATAAATGTTAAAAACCAATAAATTTGTACAATATGTACAATTCAAACAATTCCATGGCTTTGCTTGTATGGCGCATGAGTAAAGTTATCAAGCCCGTGGCAATGCTAATGTTACATACGGTGGAATAATGCACAACGTGCATGCAAATAGATCATAAGCAGGGATTTCACAAGTGCTCAGTTTACCGTGAACTCCTTATAGCATGTTTAGGAAGCAATTTTTTTATTTGCTAAAAAAGTGTGTAAAAACTTAAGAGACCCAAAAGAGGGACTAAAATTTGCATTCTAGTTTAAACTCCAGGTAGTCGCCTTGAATTACGTTTGGACTCCAGTGGTACATAGGGAACTGGCAACCTCAGTTATCTCGTGCTTAAACTCGGCTTGATAGGTAAAACTGCGTGCATAGTGAGATCGGCTCTTGAGGTAAAGAGCGACAGGTACCAGTCTCCGAAACCACAACATGTCTGTGTGAGCGGCGGAGTTATGGTCAGACTAGTCTCTCCCCACTTCCGCGTAATTCACTCGATTCCCGGTTTCAGTGCTTTCTACTGCACTCGGGAAACTTGACAAGACGTTGTCATTGGCCGGTGTGTTTCCGTCACTGCTTCAGGTTAACCGCACGCCATTCGAATGGGAGCTACAGACACCAGCTGTTCAAGCGTACACGTGCAAACATTTTTTTGTCGGCTTTGAGGGGATTTTACATGTTTAAAATAGTTTCTCTGTTTTCTTAATGACAGTACCAGTAAAATTGAATGATAAATTATGCCGCATTGTTGACGCAGCCGTAAAATTTTTTAACTTAAACCTTGCTCCGAACAAATTTAAAAGAATTAATTAACCCAATTATTGGGCAAAGTTAAATGTTTGTTGGTGTCATAATAATGCCAAGGAACAATTTCCTTCAAGCGCGACATACAGTTAACCTATGATTACGACATAATTACTTGCATTTTAAAATTGAATTTTATCGTGAATTTTGAAACAATATTTCTAAGACATTTATTTAAGACATTCCGGTTACACTTACAATTATTTTCAGCTGCTGACAAATATTTATCATGTGCACCGTTTCAAAATTCGACACTGTAAATGTGAAATCTGACAATCATAATTTCGCTGATAAAATATTATAGTGAATGTCGTGAACTGTAATGGGAGATTGTTTTTACCTACGCACAGTATGGAAAATTTAATACATGTCAGGCAGCAAATGTATAAGTGTTAAGCATTAATACTTTACAAGGTTGGGAAATCGACTTCGCATTTGGGGGCCGCGATGACTGAGCGGTTAGTCTGCTCGCCTCCCGCCAAGGCGATCCGGGCTCAAACCCCGGCCGGGCCACACTAGGATTTTTCGCATGTGGGAATCATGCCGGACGATGGCGCTGGTCGGCGGGTTTTTTTGGAGATACCACGCTTCCCCCGCCCCTGCATTCTGATGCTGCTCCATTCTCACATCATTTCACACTCATCGGTTCTCAAGACCTCGCTTTTAAGAGCCGCCCAAATTTCTTTACTCACTCTTGTTCACTTCGAATTTGGCTCTTTCCTGGAGAGATTTAGGAAATCTAGCATGAATGTATGTACTTGACGTAGGAGAAAAATCATGATGTGGTTTTATCAAACACACAGCCGTGGGTTTTAAGTGAATACGTCTGCGCTAGCGCGTAATATTATCTTTTGGATGTGAACATGAAGGGAAAGTAACGAAACGGATACTTGTCTTTGAGGGCCTAATTCGGTATATATAAATGAGATCTTTGGTTTAGCACCAAAATCAGCATGCTAAATGCAGTTTACGGTAAACTGAGCACTTTTGTAAGTCCTGTTTAAGATATACATGTTTGCACAGTGTGTATTATTCCTCCATGTAAACTTAACATTGTCGTGGGCCTGATCACTTTATTCATGCGTCGGTCAGGTACAGCTGTAAAATTATTAGAAAAGTAAATATTTTATAAATTTGTTAATTCTTACTATTATATGAATTAGAAAAACATAACGAAAATGGCCTAATTTCAATATTCACAAATGTTTACCCAACACTTTTTATTCATCGTTATGACATGGCACTACTTTCCTTCCCCTCCGTCCATCGTTACGATCTTAACAAGGCGCACGGCGCACGCTATTCAGCGTGCCCGTTAAAATACATGAAAATAAGAACAATAAAATTGTTCAAACATTGATTAAAAAAAGTGCTCATTTGACCGTGAACAGCCTATGCCACATTGGAGTCACGAGATATGTAATGCACGGTTTAGCCCACGCCCAAAATCGCCACCAGTCGCTACGGGCCCCGCCCAAATCTCCATCGTGCGCGACTCCAACTCATGTTAATGCTCGCATAGTGGTCGTGCTCCCGGTCGAGCGCGGCCATATCATTTATTGAAACCGTGTTATTATCGCGAAGTTATGGTTTGGAAGTGGATCACCCTGCAAACGTTACATCGTCGTTTCTGTCCCGACACCTCAAGTGTCAGTCTCATTTTAACCCGTTCAGTGCCTGCGTCCATGATCGAGGACTTGTTGCGCATGAATGATATTTATGGTTGGCACTGTACGCAACAAGGAATCAGTGGCCGGTGTTTCGAGTCCCTTCCTCATGGGAAGCATTATTTGTTGAAATTCCTGCATATCTCATTTGTTAGCCGTTAATGCTGACGTCAACAAACACGCAGATTTGTCGTTAACTGACCGCGAGAAGCACGCTCAGTACAGCGGACATAAAAAAAATTTAACGTTTGCAACACTTGAGATTGCGAATTCATTAGGGATTGAACGTGTTAAAGACGTATTCACGCTATAAAATATATATTAATGCTTTCTCAATACGTTTACCGGTTTACACGGCCGTGATTAAATTACTGTCAATTTCCGACAGTTCTTTCCCTTTTAATTGTACCATTATTAGATAACAAATAAATAAAATATAATATACCACGTGATTCGAAACAACACCGACAAGGCTTAGTTTGTTATGCGGGACCGCAAACTGATTATTCTAGACGGGACCTATGCCCGGAAAAACACGGTTTGGGTTTGTGAGGTCAGTTCCATGGCCACCACGGTCACCAGATATGACACCTATCGACTATATTCTTTGGGGAAGCATGGAAGGCTTGGTGTGTGAAACTTCTGCACCATCAAGGGACGAGCGTATCGCTGGAGGCCACGCAGCCGGCGACTGAACTACTAAGCACACAACCACACGTGCGTCGTTCTCTGCGCCACCGATGCAGGCATTGCAATGAAGTAGGGTTTTGACAATTTGAACCGCTTTTGTATTTCACTGCACGACTTGATGCCCTTGTCGGGTTGGTGGTGGTTTGGTCACACAATGTGGAACGTACACCCATCACAATATCGGAAGCGTTATCAAACCTTGACGCCCATACACAGCGCCCAAACCGTGCTTTTCCGTTAATGAACCCTTATCTTGAGAAAAATGATCTGTTTGCAGTCCCGCACAACATGATAAGCGTCAGTGTTGTGTTGAATCACCCCGTGTGTAGTGGACTTTATGGAAAATAACTTAAAACTTGAAAAGCCGTGGGAGCCACACACATATCTCTCGTTACGACGTTTTTCATCCAGAGGAGGATACCGGCGTCATCAGGTGACCTTGGGACGACGATGGCGTCGTTGTACCGACGCCGGCGTCTCATAGGCGAGGAGGCCGCGGCCCAAATAAATTCATAACGCGTTTCCAGTGGGAGATATGGAGCTAGGGGAGGGGAAGGGATGGGCGGCAGGGGACGTGAAATGTTCTATTCGCGTACGATACGCAAATAAACTGGCGGCTTGTAAATTTGTCGGTGAATTGCCGCCATTAGTTTGGGACGACGCGACGGCGAGAGTCGAGGCGGGGCGCCTACCCGCCGCGCACAACCCGGTTTACAGCCGGCACACTTCACACGGGAGCCGCGGTGGCTGAGCGGTTAGCCTGCTCACCTCCAACCAAGGAGAACAGAGTTATATACCCGACGGGGTCACTCCCGGAACAGTGCCGGACGATGCCGCTGGTCAGCAGGTTTTCTCGGGGATCTCCCGTATCTCCCGCTCTTTCATTCCGACGCTGCTCCACACTCGTCTCAATCACTCTCATCGGTTCTAAAGACAGGCCTTAATCACTTCGCCCACCCGCTTCACACGCAGTCTGTCTATTTCCGTGCGCATGATTCGAATGAGTGAATGAGTGAAGAGATTTGGGTGGCGGCGCCGGAATGCAAAGGACGGAGGAAGGAAATGGTACGTCTCCGAGAAAACTCGTCAACCAGCGACATCGTCCGGCACGATTCCCCACATGCGACAATCCGGGAGCAACCCAGGTGGGAGGTGAGTAGTCTAACCACTACACCACCGCAGCCTCGCTTGATTCGAAGGTCAGCGGCTACACCTCGGGGCTTATTCTAGTTAATAAGTTATTCGTTAATTTTTCGTATTCGTTAATTTTCGAAAGCTCTAGAAATGAAAGAAATCTTCGTGAAAGGCAATTTCGTATTGTAAATTATATTTCGTTAGAGCCCTTCGAGACTTCGGCAATGTTCGGGTTTTCGTTCGCGAAATGCAAGATGGCAGCACTACTCACATGAACTTGAACTAAATTAGAAGAGTTTGATTGCGTTTGGTGTGTTTTATATGTTAGCATTAAATAAATAATATATTCTAGGAAAAATACATATTTCGTTCGTCAAGTATGTCAAATTTTCTGTCGACAACATACTATTTTCTGACTCGGCTGGACGTGTGATGTATTACGCATAAATATGCTGTAATTTCGTATGCACTGTGTTAATACGAACTCGCATGTACGCCGATAAGAGAGAGAGAGATAGAGCGAGAGAGAGAGATAGAGAGAGATAGAGAGAGAGAGAGAGAGAGAGAGAGAGAGAGAGAGAACCTTGGTCGACACAAGTATGAAGATTTTTTACCATGACCATTTTGCTGTTTGGTTGCAAGCTATTTTCAAGCGCACTGTTCATATTGTTATTTTTAATACTAAGATTATAAAATAAGCGATGGACAATCTACTAGACACAGTCATGTTTCTAGTCGATTGTGTTAATTCCAATGTGGTATCAATTTTCGCTCAGTTATATTCGAATAAATTAATTTCGTTGCATACCTCCAATATTTATTTAATTTTCAGCGCTACCTATTGGTTAATTTCCAAACTACATTTTTCAAAGAAAATTTTGAATAAATCAGTTTATATGTTCTCGTATTTCATTATAAATAACTGTAATTAAATAATTAATATCTTCACAATAGCCAGCCCATACTGCTGCTTACATGGTTCACAAATTAAAACAGAAAGGTTAATTAGTGCTTTAAAAATAATTTTTTATGAAATATATTTTTATGTTTTTGTAATGCATGAGGACACATTTCTTCACGATTATCTTCTTCCACAGCCACAAATCAATTTGTACCACCCACAACCCAGCCACGTTTTCATAATAAAACTCCGCAACGAAACGTTTAGAGTTTCTTATCGAGCATAGTGACGTCAAGCGAACACTAGAAAGCACTTAGAATAGCTCCTTTCGTTAGGAACCGAAGATTCGAGTAATAACGAATATTTTTTTCCTACGGGCAACGAAACGAATAATTTAGAATAAATCCCTTGGTGCGATGATAGCTGAAGGAACTTGAGGCGGTCGCTTTCCTAGTGCTTATTCGCGCGTTTCGAGCCCCAGGAGCACGGAACCGATAAGGGCGCAACTGCCACGCGCATCAAGTACCCCATCGCCTCTACGCGCTAATGCTCTGAACAGACGTGAAGTGTTCTCGTCGTGTTTCGTGTACAAGTGGGCCTTTAAGAGGTGAACCTATAATCTTATTGCTATAAAGTCTGCAGAAAGTATAATATAGCCTCTTATTGTAATTTCACTCGGGTCCGGGTAAAGCGTATTAGATTCAAACCGTTGCCAGACCTAAACCAAACGCATACGCGCTTGGAGAATAACCAACTGATGTTTAGAGCTCTAGCAATATCAGATTATATCATATTTTATTTCATCGTCTTTCGATAGTTTCAGAATGCTGTAGAGATAATTTTTCATTTTGTTCTGCATGCACAAATCAAAAGATTCTAAATAAATAAATCTAAAATATAGGCTGGGAAGCTATATTAAATTATAGTGAACCAAAAATTTGAAATCACGTTATACCTAAACGCTTATGGTAATTTTCGAACAATTGTGTGAGTATAGTCTATTCACGGTTTCTTCACACTTTTTGAATCAAACCTTATCATCCCATGTATGACACTTTATTTGTTTCCTAAATATGACATGTATCACAAGAGTTTTATAATTGTGTTCACATAAAAGTACCTTATTTTGAGTTGAATTTATCCTTTATTGCAATTTAATATACGAACATAAATATTAAATTTATCATTAATATGAATAATAAACAGTGGGGGAATAGAAGTGTTGGTAGTGCCTAGTAAAAAATAGTTCTTATGCAAAATGTTATTACTCTGAGTGCGCATGAATGTGGTGCGTTGTCTTTTTGGTGTAATTTTCTAGACTCGGATATGCTTTGTTTGCATGAGGTGGAGGAATATCCTGGAAGTAGAACTTCAGCAGGACTTTAGAAAAAATTGNCCTTTGTGTAATTTTCTATACTCGGATATGCTTTGTTTGCATGAGGTGGAGGAATATCCTGGAAGTAGAACTTCAGCAGGACTTTAGAAAAAATTGGAAGTAACCGCGAATGGTAGGTAGGTAGACCTAACATTTCGTTGACAGCGAGGTAATTAGAGACGGAGCAAGGGGCTCAGAGATGCAAGGACGTGAAGGAATGAGCCATTGTCTCTAGTAAGGAACCGCCCTAGGATTCTCCTGGAGTGATTTCGGGAAACCAGGGAAATACCGAAATCACGATGGCCTGACCCGGATTCGAACCCAGTTCCTACCGAGTCCAAAGTTTAACCACTGCGTCACCTCGCTGGGCACCGTGATTCGTCTATACAATATATTCGCCAATAATAAACCATAAAAAAAGAGAAACTTATTTTCTTGTGCACAATTATACTTAACGTATTAAATAATGTAATTTGTTAAGACTTGGTTCCACGCTAAAACAAAAATAATGTAAATTCAGTTATCAGGTCTGATTTTAATAAAAAGAACTCTTACGGAACTTCTCGCACCTATTATTGTTAAAAATATTCCAAGAAAAGATCTAGACAAAGCTCATAATCTCGTTGTTCATTCAGAGCAATATTTTTAAATATCATATGCCTGCAGTTTTTTAACAAAAAAAAAAACCCACAAAAAATNTATATGCCTACAGTTTTTTAACAAAAAAAAAACCCACAAAAAATTTATAATTTTCTTAATGTTATTTTTTTGTTCCTTCGAAAACAAATTGTTTCGTGAAAAAGGGCTACTGATTGGGCATGTAAACGATTTTCATATACGCGAAGGTCAGCTGTGAATTGAATTCAAGCTTACTGTCAACTTTGTGGACTGCAAGGGCGGAGAAAGCCGGAGGAACAAAAAGAAAGATCTAGAGAACTTAGCTAAGCCATTAAACAGGTCGTAATAGCCGCTTGTCCTCATGAATTTTCGGTTTATCGTCCACTCGAGTGAATTACGTCCCAGAAAAGGTTTACACGACCACTCCAAGAAGCGATGATAAATTGCTTACTCGCATCGAGGTACCACTAATTTATACCTAGTTCAGCACTTAATGAAGATGGGTGAACATAAAGTTATTACTCACACTGTTAATCTAGTTCAGCTACTGCGTTTGAAATTAAGGCATATCCCGTTTGCTTTAAATTATTTACACGTTATTTAGAAAATAAGGATTACAAATCATTCTAGTTGTACAGTTTTTACAGTAAAACTGTGTACAGCATCCAGGTATTGCTCACGTGCAGTTTTGGAAAATATTCGACCTTCAAATATCAGGCTTCTTATGCTTCACTACTCCAAGTGTAAATCGAATTAGTTGGAAATAGGTCTAATAGTTTCTATGATAAAATTCAAGAAATTATTCTCACTGTTTTTAAAATCTACACAAATGGTGACATGGTGGTTTTGCTAAGTTCTTGGCAGTTAATTTTTCTCAGATATTACGATTTTATCATTTAAGTAAGTTTAAATTCGCACGGCATTCGTTTTTAACAATATGTGTCCTACATCTCAGTTGCAATCCTTAGTACTGCCCGTATACCAAGTATATCGGAAGTATGTTGAATACAGTCACGAGATGTAACACGAACGCTTAGTTTTTTTCGGATGACACTATCATTTAATTAAAAAGGAATGAATATTCTATCAGAGAATTTATTGCTCACTAAGTTATTCATAAATTAAGATTTACAGTCAGTATATGTGAATATTGTAAAAGTTAGGTGCCCTTATTAGAAATTAGTGAATTGCATTTGGGACGAAATTCCTTATAGGTGTTTAAAAACTAACATGTATACTTTTTATAATTATTTGAAAAACGCGTTAATACACTCGACGTATAGTCAATGTCAAGTGAGAAAATAATCTTCGCGCAGCTTTGAAGGAGGGAACGCAGGGGTGGCAGTTTAGGGAAGGGCTCTCCAGAACGCTCGCCGCTGGAGGGATGACCAACACCTGACACTGCTCGCGCTATATACACCAAACTAATAACATCGCTATAGCTTTACACTGGGCAGGTTATTAGCTAGCAAACGTGGGTTTAATAAGTAAGTTTCCAAAGACAGCAGCGTATCTGCTATTGAAACGCTTGGGTTCGTGCATTGTTTTCGAAGGCCGTATGGTGTAAATGAAACAACTTGGTAGCGTGATAGTATGCTAAGCTGTAGCATATATTTCTACGATCGAGCTATATCTACGCTGGTATAAATTACGTAACAAAAATCAGGATTTCTATCGCTCAGTGCAATATACCTGTTTTAGCAAACTGCACAATAATTGTAAATTATTTTTTAACATCCCTTGGTGTTTGGCCTGAAGACTTGTCAGAGAATGGCTTACAAACTAACTTATTACCCAACTTAAACTAACACCCATGCCTCACCTAAGATTCGAACCTAGAACTTCCCGCACCGCAGAGTGGCGGCGCACCAACCGACTGCTCCACGGGAGGTTGGCTAACTGCACAAGAATATACACACAAAATTGAATCGAAATTTCTTATTAAATAATTTTATTAATGGTTTTGGAATACCACGCATAATCGGAAAATAATTGTCCAAGAAGAAACTAGTGAGAAAATTCAGAACATTCAGTTTATAGGTCGTCATTTGCCAAACACGTAAGACGTGGTTTTGTAAATCATGTGATTACTCGTTAATTAATTCCAGTTGATGGAAATCACACGCACTTTTTTTGGTTTATAAATACCCCTGTAAATCTGGAAATAAGTGTCAAATGAAAACAAAGCCAAATTTATTAACATAACAATCTTGCTTGCTAAAATAAGCGTGAAATACCATGCAGCAGACGAAAGTCAAAACATAGCTGTCTAATTCAATCGTGACCAGACCTACAAGGACTTCATAAGTAATTGTAAGAGCTCAAGCAAATATGTTTTGTCCACCACCCAATGTTTGCTTATTTTTATGCTTGATAGATGTGTTTCAAGGGTACGTTTTCAAAATTTATGATGAACATGTATGCTCTTTTGAAAAAGTCCGAGAGGAAAGGCTTTACTCTTTAAAATAAATAACATACAAAATGATCTTCCCACTATTATCATGTCATTTGTAACTACGGATAGAGCGACCTATTTCTGTGATGCCTTATTTGCGATAGGTGCGTAGATTATGCAAATTAAAGCGTGTTTTTAACGCGAAGTGACTGGTCGTCGTCGGAAGTGTGTGAGGAGGCACGAACATGTCGGCCGTGAACTGGTTATGAAGAAGTCATCAATCAGAGCAGAGCGTAGTCGCACGAGCGAGGGAGCGCTCACCTGGGCGTGCACGTCTCTGGCAAGGTTCCCGCGTGTTTACACGCCGCTAATTCCAGCCACCAACCCATGCGAACGAGAGCCGCTTCTCCCCAGCAAGTTTTTACCCAACTGCAATCATGCGCCACGTGCTCGTTTACGCAGCGGAAATCCGGACCGGTTTAAGCGATACGCGATCGTAAATTCCCCGGGACTGGTGGATCCAGTTTCCAAGTGTACGACCGCAGTAATCCGCGGTGATTAAAAATGTCAAGCGAACCCCTGGTGCTCGTCGACGATCCGTACTTTCTCTCTTCATTAGCGCAAAATGATACTGAGCTTATAAAGACGTGTTATACCTCTCTCCCGATTGCGTGTTTACTATATTTCATAGCTACAAAATTTATGTACATTCTGAAGAGGAAGTATATTGTTTTTTTTTTACGAGACGTATTTGCATGTGTTAAATGCACCAGTTATACCTATTTATTTTTGTATTTCTCATCAAATATTTCAAAAAATGTGCACTATTCTCAACATCTGTAAATGAGTAGCATCGTAACGTTTTCTTTAAACTATCCAAAAAGTAATACACAAGAAACGAACCGCTAAAATAATTAGTTAGCAGCTGTTTTTATCAATTGCATTTCCTTAATTGGAATGCTTTATTCAATAATATCATTGACATTTATATGCCTCTATTTTGGTTACATTTAATAAATAAAAATAAATAAAATTATTTTATCATCTTTTAGGTAGAAGTTAACAGCATTATTGATTATTATTTGACATAATTTGAGCAAATGTCAAAACATTAAATGTTATAATCAACTGTAAACTGTATGCTATTCTGAGAGAATTTCTCTTGTTATGCCATAAATTATGCCGTTATCTATCGATATTGATGAAAATATTTTATGAGTTCAGGGAGATTTTTATTTAAATAGTTCTACAAAAGAAAGTAAATGAGATTTTCCGCAGTTTTGCAGCATTTTTTCTTGTACTAACGAAAGGTGATGGTTCTGTTATCGCTTCCGCCTGCGCGTTATGCCATCGTGTGACAAGCGACGAAACTTCATACGTTATTTTTTTCTTCCCCTCGGGCATACCATACTCTGTCGCATAGAGACCGTAAGCTGTTAACCGAGCAATCTCTCTAAAAAAAATCCCTGCTTCTAACTTTTAAGTATTTTAACGGACACGCACCTAGTGCTATGCTACTTACATAGTTGATAAAGTAAGAAAAGCAGTCTCACATGAGAGTGTTAAATAAAAAGAAACAATTATTGGTTTGTGAAAGATGAGTAAATTTTATTTATTTTCTGTTTATATTATGTATACAAGAGTAATGGCTGGAATGCGAGTAACGTGTTTAACATCCAAATAATTTGATATTTTCCGTTTATCGACACATAAATAAAGTGACTCGGTCTAGGGCAACGTGAATTCGACATATGTTGGAAGGACACAAAATTGAGAAAAAACTAGATTCTTAGCAAGGCTTCTAAAGCGCTCAGTCAACTACGAACAACATTTAAAGGTTTGATTGTTTTAGAAATATAATGAGAATAGCTAGCGATATATTACTGGGATCGGCGCACGATGGCACCACGAGAAAACGTAAGCGATAACAGAGCGACTATGTGACAAGCCGGGAAACTAGTTGGAAGGATGAGACGGAAATAACATTAGTCCATACGAGATTATTTACAATTTTTCTGAAGCTCTTCTGAAGGTTTACTTTCGAGCTACCGACTACGTAGGGCTATACTTCCTCCACATAAAAAAAACCGAAAACAACCCTGGCAGAAAACGATAAAGGAAACCAAATCACCGCCTGTGTGCGCTGAACACATGGCAGACAACCAAAAATAAATATTTTCGAACATAGTACCCCCAATAATAATTGTTTCCAACATTGCATCCCTGAACACATACATATGCGAGTACAAAATGTTTATTTACAAGAAATCGTAAATAACACAATTTAATAACTTTTTATATATGAAATTTTACTTACTTACGATTATTAATTACTAATAATTATTTTTCGTTCATATTGACTTTTAAATAAACTTTATAATTTGCAGACGAAATACAAGTATACATTTTTTTTAGCGAAGAGACCTAAAGGTATGTTAATGTCACCATACTTATAAAAGGTTCGCGGTATAAGATGTATTTAGAAGACGAGCTATCATGTCTTCCGCGGTGCGATAATTAAACTATTTTAATCCGAAAATATAAGGTTATCGTGAACAAATGTGCACTTGACCTTTGGAGATTTGTAAGTAGTTTCGTCGGAGAGAAACTGAATCTAAAACACTAAATACGCAAACAATTTTGTATGCTAAACATATGCACGCGGGGCCGCGGTGACGCAGCGGACAGAGAGTTCGCTTCCCAGTGGGTGTCGCTCACGGATTTTCGCAAGTAGAAATCGCTCCGGACTATGCCGCTGTTTGGTCTTCGGGTTTTCTCGAGGAACTCCAAATCTCTCGACCTTGCATCCCGGCGCTGCTCCATACTCACCTCGCTTCACCCTCACGGGCTTCATCCTCACCGCCCAAACCTCTTCACTCGCACACTCGCTCTCTCACTAAGTATTGGCTCAATTTCCAGCTAGTCGTGTAATGTTTTTAAAAGAGTTAATACTTTAACACTCATATTCACTTGGACTCGACTACAAATCAACTACGCAGCCTGTCGCCGACGTGCGTAGGCAGAGTGCCTGACGGCAAGCATGCGCGAAGGCCACAAGACCACCGCTGTGATTTATTATCTCCACTACCGCCCTCGCTGGGTCTCCTGGCTTATACCGCCGCACACAGAACGTGTGCGGACAGCGACACGAATACGTTCATAAGGGTGGTTTACCAAAATTAGGACCAATCGTGCTTACGGAACTATGTCTTCTGTGCACTCATAAGCATTTTAATGAGATATATCTGCCTAGAAACGTGTTGCACGCCCTTTCAGCCTAATGATAATTCTGAATGTTTTTTTTGGTATAAGCTGGTTGAATTGTTTAGTATGTAAACATTATAAATTAAATTATTTATAATAACGCCATAAAACAGTCCTGCTGCACCTAAAACATGTCACTCAACATGCCCTACTGTATCACTACTTGTGTGCAAAAATGTTGTGGGAATTGGTTGATTGGTCTTCGAGATTAGGCTTAAAACCTCTATTTTTTTCGTGTGACGATCTGAATAAATGGAGGACCAATGTATTGTCACATTCGATGATGTCATATATATAGAGTATACAAAGTTAAGTTAAAATTGGTTGTATAGTTTCGTAGATATAGTACACCAACCTGAAGCGTTATTATAGCCATAATTCAGAAATTGTCCGGCACACTTAAAACACATAAATTAATATGGCTTACCATTGCAGAACTCATTAGCCAAATTTTATGGGCACCAGTTAATTATTTTCCTGGATATGAACAATTTTTTTCTTTACGTATGGATATCTTACAAAATGACAGAGAAATGAGGCTCTGTATAAAAAACTTTTAATTTTTCATGTGTTGCTATTTTAGAAAATGATTTACACAAAGGTACTTTGTGTGGACACATTTTACTGTTGTAAAATAAATTGCCTGCATACAGTACAAAGTTGAGTTGAAATATAGTACATGGTTTCGACGATATAGTATAGTAAGATAAAATAACTTTATGTCCACCATTTTGAAAATAAGTGTCTGACCTCCCTAAAACCTTGTAGTTCACATCACCTGCTGCAGTACGACTTGTTTGCCAAATTTGGAAGGGATCGGTCAATTGTTTCCCGTTATATGGCATAAAAACTTTATATATTCGTGCAGCGTTAGCTTACAGAATGGCGGGAAAAGAGGTTATATTTTAGTATATGTAATTCTTGTAATATATACTTTCGGCATACAAAATTTTACTGGAATTGGTCGAACTATATGATGGATATACAAAATAAACCTAAAATATTTGTATTACAGCCATTTTGAAAATAAGTTCCTAGTAATTCTACATCACATAGGTTTACATGGCCTACCATAATATTACTTAGTTGCCAAATTTGGCGAGAGTTGATAGTAGTTTTCGGGATATAATGCGAAGGTTTTATTTTTTATGTGGTGCTAGCTTCCAAAATGGCGCACCAATAACAATCAATACCTATGAATATTTTAATATAATACTTACACAATGCGCTACCTGCATACGAAATTGTGTTTAAATCTGTTGAATGGTTCACGAGGTATGACGTATCACCCTGCAATTTAAAATTGCTGCCGTTTTGAAAGTAAAGACCCGGTGTAGTATAAAACTATAAAATGCTGATGTCCTTGCCTAGTACAATATGCGTCGCGTTTGGTGAAATTAGGTTTCGTTGTTCAAATTTTTTTAGTGGAGGACATACGCACGCTGAGACACACATACACAGACTAGAAAGTGATATCATAAGCCTTTCTTTCCTTCGGAAAGTAGGCTAAAAACCCAGTGACGTGTAGAAATGAGATAACGGACACATGCCATACACTCCGTATAAACTATTCAATACATCTCTGTAATAACGATATAAACAATATAAACAAGATTAAATGGGATATTTTTTCAGGTTTATTGTATTCATGTTCGCAGATAAAATCACATAGTACGAAATGAAATTTTTTATAAAAACTGTTACACTCTGGTTTTTTATTGGTATAGAGATGAATGAAATATCATGTTTATGTAACTATAAATCTTAGAAAAATAGACAATTAATTACAATAGCCAATGCAAGCCAAATGCAACCACAGTCTAACTAAAAAGTAATATTATCATGTATCTGTCTTGAAAGCGTACATAACTCATATCATATCCTATCCTTTTTCTTTGACACCGTAAAACTCAATACGAACTTGTTTGCGCGTGAGTAAAGAGACTAGGGTGGCTCTTAACAGCGAGACCTTGAGAGCCGATGAGGGTGATTGAGGTGGGTATGGAGCAGCGCTGGAATGAAAAGGTGGGCAAGCTGGAGAACCCCGAGAAAATCCGCCGATCAGCGGCGCACGATTCCCACATGCGAAAATCCGGGAGTGGCCCGGCCGGGGATTGAGCCCGGTTCGTCGTGGTGGTAGGTGAGTAGGCTAACCGCTCAGCCACTGCAGCCCTNAATCCGGGAGTGGCCCGGCCGGGGATTGAGCCCGGTTCGTCGTGGTGGTAGGTGAGTAGGCTAACCGCTCAGCCACTGCAGCCCTAACTTATTTCTAATAATTCAAATCAGGATCTCCGCTTTCATGCAGTCAAGTTTGGTCCTTCCTGAAACTAAAGCTGTGCCACTGAGCATTTTGCNCAAATCAGGATCTCCGCTTTCATGCAGTCAAGTTTGGTCCTTCCTGAAACTAAAGCTGTGCCACTGAGCATTTTGTCTCGCTTGAACGAATTTAGCTTTACTTAGTAACGCGAATGAACTAGTTGTCTCTTACGCTACCACAAGGGTTTCTTGATAATTTACACGCAAAACGCAAAGTGCCAGGTGGCGGGAAAGAGCGGAATCATGTCACTCATGTTACTCAAATCTCAGCTCATACGGCGGAAACATAATTTCCTGGTAGAAATTCTTTCGGAAAAGATTGGAACCGCTAANTACTCAAATCTCAGCTCATACGGCGGAAACATAATTTCCTGGTAGAAATTCTTTCGGAAAAGATTGGAACCGCTAACATTTTGCTGTCACCTTCGAGTAAAAAAAAAAAAACAAAAAAAAAAAAACCTTACGGAACTTTATTTTCGTGGTAACGGTGACGGCAATTCAGTAACTGTGGAATCGTGCTGGCACATTTCCAAATCGCACACTCACATATGAGGGGACGAGGTGAAAGGGTAAGGGGATGTAGTTTTGACGCCGAAGAGGAGACACCATGTATCTTCCCACCCACGCGATTCCTTCGTAGCCTCGTCGTTAAGGTCGGAGCAGCAAGCAGATAAATACAGTATATCATCGGCTGCCTGGCCCACGAATCCATCACAGTGTCAATTAGACCGATGCTGCAGGCCGCCTTCTGTTCAAGAGTGGAGGGCGTGTTTTATTTCTGCTGCTGAAGCAATAAAGGGCGAGTAGAGAATAAATATAGGTTTGCTTCCTTAAGGCTCCCGCCTACCTGGAGTGATTTTCCGCATTTGCAGCCGAGAAGTGCGGGAGCGCTAAGGGCGACATTGCCAAGCGCATCAAGTGCGCCATCGCCGCTAAGCATAAGGCTCTCAACTGGCGTGTAGTGTTCTCGTGAAGTGGAGTGGAAAGATTTGGCCGCCTTTTAAAACGGAGGTCTTGAGAGCTGATGATGGTCAAGTGAATTGAGAATGGAACAGAACTGGAATGCAAGGGCGGGAGAAACGGGAGATCCCCGAGAAAACCCGCCGACCAGCGGCATCATCCAGCACGATTACACAAATGGAAAAATCGGAAGCGACTCCACCGGGTATCAAACCCGGTACATCTAGGTGGGAGGCGACTTGTCTGACCACTACTACCGCGGTCGTAGATTTCTCGCCGTGCTGCGTGTACCTGTAAGACTTTCAGCCTATTAATTAATCGGTGGAATGTCTATATAAACTTCCGGTGCATGGTCCTTGAGTAGTTTTGTACGTTTATGAAGTGCATATTTTGAGATAGAGCGCTTTTAAGAAGCAATTTTTTAGCCGTTTTGGATTACTCTGAAACTGTATTTCTAATGTGCGTGACTTATTGAAAGCACTCAACAGCCCTCGTCTGAAGGGTGTGTAATTTTCGTATACCTGAGTAGTTAGAAATTGTATGTTTAGGGCCAACTGGCTGTTGGTGGGGAAGTCGGAGAGACACAGTGGCCATTTCGGATGACGTCACGCGAAAACCTCATGTTCTGTCATTTATCATCAGCAGTGGCCATTTTGGGTTTCCCTTTTTTCCCTCTTGAATTTTTACTATTTCTCTCGGAATTTATTTTTTTCCTTCCTGATTTATTATCGCACCACGGCATTTCATGCTCTTGCATTTTTTCTCCCGCTCTGTAATTCCGTTCTTATTTTTTTCTCGTGCTTTGTCATTCCGTCCTCTCTCTCTCTCTCTCTCGTCTTTCTATCCCTTGGGGGGTCTTCTCATTTACCTCCAGGTCTCCTTAATTTGTTCTTTCATTCCTTCCTGTCTCTCGTTCTTTGCTATCCTTTGGGTTATTTTTCTCATATTCCTCCCAGTCTCCTTTATTTTCGTGCTTCCCTCTCTCATGCTTTTCGAGTCCTCCATTTTGGATGATCCTTCAATACTGTCATCTGCCTAAGCGGCCATCTTTGATTCCTTCATCCGCCACCAGACTGTGCTAAACCATCATTAATTTACGCTCCTGCCGCTAGTTGGTTGCTGTAGGCGACCATCTTTGGTTCCCACACCCACAACCAGAGTGTTTTATGTTCTACAGTTCGCGACTAGGAGCGCTGTCATTTTTTGCATGTGTGTTTGTTCACTCGTCGCCAGCAGAGGTTAGCGCACCCCTGCAGATTTCAAATGGTGGCTGCGAAGGAACGCTGGGAATTTTTTTTTGTTGATTATTGTGAACACAAAAAATATTGCAGGAAATGTGCGGTTTAGATTCGACCACTCTTGTATCGTCAGTCAGGCGTCTAGACCACACTAACGCCATTGCATGGGAAGTGTTAGGAGATGAAATAACGTATATATGTACTGACATCGGTCTACACACACTTGAGGAAGTCAATTACCGGTAATCGCGAAAAAAAAAAAACGTCATTGCAGAGTTAGGAAAAGAAATAAAGTAAATACTGGAATCGGCCTATGCACTCTCCAGACAATAAAATTGTCATCGCGAGGTGGCAAAATTTTGTCATGTTCCTTCTGGATTCGCCTATGCTAATAATGGCAATTTAGAATATGACAGTACCTGGCTACTAACTGGGGACAAGGGAATGAGCTGGCAAAGTTTTCTCATTTTCCTGCTAGATTCACCATAGCTAATTACGTCAATAGTGAATAAGCTGATATATCACATATCAATCACCGTCGAGGGGACGAGATGCCGAGGTTTCATCATATTCCTTCTGGATTCGCCTATCATCATTGAATGATTAGGAGAAGAACTAAAGCAAATACTTGCATAGGCCTACGCACTCACCAGACAATAATCTTGACATCGCGAAAAAAAGACGATGTTTGATGTCGAATGTACACATAGGAAAAAACTGCAGGCACCACGAACGCTAGCACACACACATTACATGTGTAAAAGTTATAATTTAATTACCGCCCCCACCATCTGGCTGCTGGCTGGGGACAAGGGCACGAGCTGGCAGACACGCGGGTATTCTCATTTTCCAACTGGATTCACCTATGCTATGAAACACTTGTTAATAAGCTCATATCGCACACGTCTATCACCGACACCTGGCTGCTGGCTGCGAACATACGGACGGGCTGGCATACTCGTGGGTTTTCTCATATTCCTTCCGGTTTCCATTCACCTGGCATTCAGGAAGGGGACGAATATCATGCTCTGTCATTCCACCTGTGTGGCACGGAGCGAAGTCTGTCCACGCACACTAGCCTAGAGTCGCAGTGTGCATTCGTCAAATACATCCTAAGCTCACTTATAAGCATAGCTGGCTGTAATTTCCGAACTGTTTAAGATACAGCCACCACACTCAAAACATATACATCAACCCCGAAGAAGGAAAGAACCGCAGTGTCAAGTATGCTCTAAGCATACATATAAGAATAGTTGGCTATAATAACCGAACTGGTTAATGTACAGATACCAAATTCATAACTTAGGTATCACCTTCGACAACGAAAAGGGCAGCAGGGTTAAGGATACCCTAAGCCTATTATAAGCATAATTGGCTGTAATTTCCAAACCATTTAAGATACAGCAATCAAATTCATAACAGAGGTATCACCTACGACAACGAAAAGGGCCGTGGTGTCAAGTATGCCCTAAGGCCACCTAATAGAATAGTTGGTTGTAATTACCGAACTGTATAAGATACAACCACCAAGTTAATAACAAAGGTATCACCCTCGACAATGGAAAGGGCCGCAGGGCCAAGAATGCCCTAAGCCCACTTATAAGAATAGTTGCATGTTTTTTTTAAAAATCCTTTATGATATTGTCACCAAATGCATAACTTAGGCATCACCTCCGGCGACGATAAGGACCACAAGGGTGAAGTATGCTTTGAGACCTCGTTTAAAGCTTAGTTGTCTGTTATTTCCGAACTGTTTAAGATGTCACCAAAATTAATATTATATACATCACCCTAGACGACGAACAGGGACACATGGTTTCGCATGCCCTAAACCTACTTATAAGCACAGTAGTTATAATTTACGAGCTGTTTAAAATATAGCCAGAAAATTCATAACATAGTCATCGCCTCCGACGATGAAATATACTCCAGGGTCAAGCATGTCCTCAGCCCACTTACAGGCATAGTTGCCCACCATTTCCCACCCACCGAATCTATAGGCACCAAGTTCATATCATAAACATCACATCTGATGAAGAACAGAGTGGTATGGCCAAGTAAATGTTAAGGGATCTTATAAGCATAGTGGACCACCATTTCCCATCCACCAAAACTATAGTTGTCAAATTTATAACAGTCATCGCTTGAGACAACGAAATGGATGGTAGCGTCAAATCCTCCCTAACCCCTCACATAACCATAGTTGGCTACCATTTTTCACCCATCGAGGCTATACTCACCAAATTCATAACATACTCATCACTTCCGACGACGAAATGTACCACAGGGCATGTACACCTTAGCTCTTCGTATAATCATAGTTGGCTGCTATTTCCCACACACAGAAGCAATAGTAACCAAATTCGTATCATAGGAATCACCTTCGATGACAAACAGGATGATAGTGACCAGTACACTTTAAGCCCTTTAAAAGCATATTTGTGTGACATTTTCCACCCATCGAAGCTTCGACCACCGAATTCACAATACAGACATCACTTCCGACTGAAATAAAGGAGATAAGGACTAGTGGCCTTTAGCCCTGTTATAAGCATAGTTGATAAGTATTTCTAAACCTTTAAAAATCGAGAACATGTAACATGCATCCACCCATGAAAAGAAAATAAAGTTATACATACGAGTGCTTTGCAAAATTACCGTTGGATGTAGGATGGTAGGGTCTGAAATACCACACACATGCCCATTGGCCTGCACACACTCGACAATCACCCACCACCGCCCTTGTCGTCTGCTACCACTGATGTCAACCAACTCGGATCGCCATCAGCGACAGCTAGCTTCCCTTCGCCCACCTACATACAGGCTGTATCAGTAGATGTGAAAATATATACACTAATAAACGTTAGCATGACTAACATGCAACAAACAACTATATGCGAAAAAAGCAAGATATATACAAATGCGCTACAGGGATGATGTACCTAGTCGTGGGTAATGGTAAACACATACATAGTGATATAGATGACCAACCAGTCCAACGCAAGGTCCGGTGGCCCACATCATCGCTAGCATGTGTAACACTTAAAAACCAGCCATATATTGAAAAATAAGGGGGTTAAAAATTGCACCGAAAACAATATATACGTAGTCGCAGGTTCCATTAAATCATGTACACGTTAATATAAATAAACAAAATCAGTCTTACACGAGGTTCTGGAAAACCGAGTGTAAAAGATATGAAAAATCAGTCACATAACAAACAATAAAGGACTAGCATATACTTAAGTACATCATGAGCATGATGCCAAAACTAGTCACAATTTATAAAGGAAAAACCTTATGGAGCCACAGTCCATTATAATGATATCAGTGTTGCTATCATGATAAGAAGTTTAGTAAAAGATAGAATGCATGTCAGCATAAGAAAGAACAAATGATTACAAGGACCAACCTCGAGAATGTCTACAATGCATCAAGTGTGATACACGTTATGGGACTTGTAAAGAATGTGTTCCTTTGCTTGCCACAAATCAACATACATGTTAACCATTAGTTGCGCAAGAGAGGCGTCAATGCTACATGCTGATGCAAACAGATATAAAAATAATTGTAAAAGCAAATATATTTATACACATTTAACAACC
Organism: Clitarchus hookeri; assembly: GCA_002778355.1. NCBI lineage: Eukaryota > Metazoa > Arthropoda > Insecta > Phasmatodea > Phasmatidae > Clitarchus > Clitarchus hookeri. The sequence continues at coordinate 240,944 of NQII01001393.1, forward strand.
AGTGTATATTGTGCAAGTATTGAGTGCTGTACATCACATTAGACGAAAAAAATACTCTTGCGAATCCGAGAACCACATGTGCGAGAATGTAGACACTGTAACACACTGATGCAAATATATATATAAAAAAAGTAAAGGAAAGTAGTCAAAAGCACTTACCAACCAGTAAAATCACATATTATACAAGCTTCGGGTGCTGTACACTTTATGTTAAACGATGCTAGACGAGACCAGGCCATCCAGGTCAGTATAACAGAATAGCAAACGACCTCCTTATGAACCAACAGAAACGAAACCATCACATCCAGAATACAGCCAACACTAGCAACATTAACAGCGGAACACATCCGACCCGGCCGACGTTATGCGATCAACTAACATAGTGAAAATCTGTAAGGCAGCCAAGTTGGCAGACAGGCAGCATGGCCACCATGCAGGTAACGGCAAGTCGAAGGGATGACACGGAACACTATCCGATAGAGATAGATGCGTCAAGCTCCTCGGTAGTAGACCAGCCGACTCACACATGCACTTTTACATTACGAGAGGAATACGGTTATTCAGTACAATTTAATAGTTTATTTAGTTTTAAATATGATAACATGTACTTATTTCGAATACATGTCATTTATATAGATATAACAGCAAATGTGTGAACTTTAAAATGATGAGCAAGAAAGCAACACATCATATACATTTCAACTAAGTGTGCACTCTGCTTTTCAGTCATCTGAAAACATGTTAACCCTGGTAGCGCTGGAGACACTGCACTAACCTTGAGAGTTAGGTAGTGTAGGTTCAATTCCATTATAAGCCCAATCATTTCAATGGAAAAAATACTATTTTATACACAATTAAAACTTCTACGGGATGTGTTAAAAAAATAAGGCATTTTGTCCCCTTCAAAGTAATCCCCCTCAGATATAATAAACTTGTGCCAGCGCTTTTTGCCAATCCTCGAAGCACTTATGATATGCGCACTTTGGTATGGCATTGAAGTCTGTAACACTATCAGCATCGCCAACAGCACGGGACCATGAAGAGTCGCTACAAGCATAACGAGAACAATGTTACTACTGTGTAAATACCTTTATTAAAAACTGTAATGTATGCCGAGATAAAAGTAGCCATCGCATGTTCAGTCCATATAATACGAGACGTTCCACTGTGATAACTGCAATGTTGTGTTTACCTGTAGTGATAGCCTGCGTAGACATAACAATAAGTTCAAAGGCAATGTTTGTCAGTCATCGGGAAGTGAGTGCAAATATTGTGGCATGTCAATCACACTCTTCCTCCATCTTACATTCGCCATCGTCGTATTTTGGCATACACCTCAGGTGACTAACACCTTGCATTCGACGATGGCTGCTTGAGCGAAACATACAGACGCTCCGGCCATCTTTGTTTCTCCAGTCGATCCCTAGATTGCACGTCCGTCGTCTGCTCGGTTGACGGTGGTTTTCGACCATCTTCATTTCCCCTGTCATCTCTCAGGAGGACGCCAACATCGTTTGCATTACCGATGGCCACCACTAGGAGCACACATTACCGAATTCCGTGTTGCAGCATGCAGAACACACGCCCATGCATGCAGTAAACGGCGCAAGTATCAAAACATGCCAGACGCACGAGGTGTCGATCTAACTACCAATGAGGGTTGCATCTTGTCAGTTGCGATAGTACAGGTGGATTACAGCGGTATGGTTCGAGTGTGGGGGCAAAAGGTCGTAATAAACAGTGTCAACCTAACACTTGGGTTGGGGGAATCTCGCGCAACATATAAAACAAGGCCATACATTAAAAAATTAAGTGATATAATATTAGATCATAAAGGCGCAACATAGTCGCAAGGCGCAGCGAACACGATGTTGTATCGTACCTCTACTATAATATATATCTGATAGTTATACAGTCCATAAAACCGATATCACTGTTTCTATTGTGTCGAGAACTATAGCACATAAAAGCTGGATTGCCCAGCAAAAGGAAAAGGGAGAAAATTCACAAGTACTAACGTCAAAAATGCTCTCCAATAAGTCTAGTGCAGTGCACTATTTACCAGCGGTGATACTTTGAAACTGCATTACACGACTTGTAAAGGCTGCATTCATTTGCTTGCCACAAAAAACATCATACATTAAAACCAGTGGCCATGCAAGAGACGATGAGACTGCTACATATTGTTGAACATATATAAAAAATAAATGTAAATGAAAAATAGTTATAAACACGTACCAACTGATGCATAATGTGCGAACAACGAATGCTGTTCGTTATGTTAATGCAAAGAAATGAAGAATGCAAAGCACCGCGGATATGGGGAGTAGGGGTGATAAAGATCGTCACTACTACACACTGATGCCAGCAGACATAAAAAAGGAAAATATTTAAAAACACCTACCAACCAACGTATATTGTACAAGCGACGAGAACTTTACATCTCATCAGTCAGTGCTATACAAGACCATGTGTCTGAAGACTGATGTGGTAGCCTTGGTTAGTACAGCAGAATAGCAAACTATTTTCCCCCCCATACACCCACCAACCGAGTTACTGTACATTATAGAGATACTACCAACCAACACATAATGCACGAACATTGAGTAAAGTACGTCGCATTAGGCTTAGTAATTTATGTAACCCAAGCTAATATACACTGAGGTGACAAAAGTCATGGGATATCAATATGAAAATATACAGATGGCAGTAGTATCGCGTACAAAATGTATAAATGGGCTAAGCATTGGTTGGGCTTTCATTTGTATTCAAGTGATTCATGTGTAAAGGATTCTGACGTGATTATGGCCGCACGACGGGAATGAATAGACTTTGAACGCGGAATGGTAGTTGGAGCTCGAAGCATGGGACATTCCATTTCGGAAATGGTTAGGGAATTCAACATTCCGAGATCCACAGTGTCAAGAGTGCGCCGATAATACCTAATTTTAGGCATAACCTCCTACCATGGCCAACGCAGTGGCCGACCGCCTGCACTTAATGACCAAGACCAACGAAGTGTGCGCAGAATGGTCAGTGTTAACAGACAAGCAACACTGCGTGAAATAACAGCAGGAATCAATGTGGGACGTGCGACGTACATGTCCGTTAGGACAGTAAGGCGAACTTTGGTTGTACTGAGCTATGCCAGCAGAAGACCGATTCGAGTGCCTTTACTAACAGCACGACTTCGCCTGCAGCGCCTCTCCTGGGCCCGTGACCATATCGGTTGGACCCAAGATGACTGGAAAACCGTAACTTGGTCAGACGAGTCCCGATTTCAGTTGGTAAGAGCTGATGGTAGGGTTCGAGTGTGGCGCAGACCCCACGAATCCATGGGCTCAAGTTATCAACTCGGAACTGTGCAGGCTGATGGTGGCTCCATAATGGTGTGGGCTGTTTTTACATGGAATGGACTGGGTCCTCTGGTCCAACTGAACCGATCATTGACTGTAAAGGGTTATATTCAACTACTTGGAGACCACTTGCAGCCATTCATGGACTTCATGTACCCAAACAACGATGGACTTTTTATGGATGACAATGCGCCATGTCACCGAGCCACAACTGTTTGCGATTGGTTTGAAGAACATTCTGGACAATTCCAGCAAATGATTTGGCCACCAAAATCGCCCGATGTGAATCCCATCGAACATTTATGGGACATCGTCGAGAGGTCAGTTCGTGCACAGAATCATGCACCAGTAACACTTTCGCAATTATGAACGTCTATAGAGGCAGGATGGTTCGATATTTCTGCCGGGGACTTCCAACTAATTGTAGCCATGGGATACCTACTAATCTTGTGTCGGACCTCCTTTTGCCTGGCGAAGTGCAGCAACTCGACATGGCATGTACTTAAACATGTCATGTCGAGTTGCTGCACTTCGCCAGGCAAAATGAGGTTCGACACAATATTAATAGGCATCCCATGGCTTTTGTCGCCTCAGTGTATATTTATGTATATATTTTCACATATATATATATATATGCAACCTGGATGTCGGTGGGCGAAGAGAGGCAAGCTGTCGACGTGGGGGATTCGAGTTGGTAGACACCTGCAGTAGCAGTCAACAAGGGCGGCGAAGGGTGGCGAATGTCGAGTGCGTGCAGGCCGATGCGGATGTATGTACTATTTCAGACCTGACACTCCTACATGCAACTGTAACTTTGCAACGCACTTGTATGTATACCTTTATTTTGTTTACATGCGTGGATGGTTGTTACATGTTCCCGAACTTCAAATGTTTCGAAATGCTGGCCAAATATTCTTATAACAGGGCTTAGGGCCAACTTGATTGCAGTCGGAAGTGATGTCTATGATATCAATTTGGTGGTCGTAGTTTTGGTGGGTTGGAAATGTTGGGCATCTACGCTTATATAAGGGCTTTTAATATACTGGTCCCTACCACCACGCATGTCATCGTAGATGATGCCTATGATACGCATTTGGTGACTATAGGGTCTACGAGAAGAGTGGGGGGCAGATTGCAGCTAACTCTGTTTATACGAAGGGCTCAGGTGTACTTGACCCTGCGGTCCTTTTCATCGTTGGAAGCGATGCCTATGTTATGAATTTGGTGAGTATAGCCTTGATGGGTGGGAAATGGTAGCCAACTATGCTCATACGAGGGCTAAGAGTGTATTTGACATTACCATCCGGTTCGTTATCTGTGGCGATGTCTATGTTATGAATTCGACAACTATAGCTTCGGTGGACTGGAAATGGCAGTTGGCTTTGCTTATAAGTTGCCTTATAGTTTACTTGCCCTACCACCCTGTTCTTCATTAGAGGTGATGTTTATGATATGAATTTGGTGCCTATAGCTTCAGTGGGTGGGATGGCAGGTGACCATGTTTATTAGTGGGCTTAGGGTAAACATGACCCTGCGGTCCAGTTCATCGTCGGGGGCGATGATTATGTTATGAATTTGGTGTCTATGTCTGAAACACATCGGAAATTGAAACTACTATGCTTATGAGTCGGTTTAGGGCTTGCTAAACCCTGTGGACCTGTTCGTCGTCGGCGTGATGTCTGTTACGTATTTGGTGATTGTGTCTTAAACGGTTCGGAAATAACAGCCAACTATGCTAATGAGAGAGTTTAATGCCTACTTGATCCTGCGGTCCTTTTGGTCATCGGGGGTGATGCCTATGCTATGCATTTGTGGTGGTATCTTAAACAGTTCGGAAATTACCTCCATCTATGCTTGTAAGTGGGCTTAGGCCATACTTTCCCTGCCGTCCTTATTGTCGTCGTGGTTGATATCTATGTTATGAATTTGGTGACTATATCTTAAACAGTTATGAAATTACATCCAACTATTCTTACATGTAATCTTAGAGCATACTTGACCTTGTAGTCCTTTTAGTCTTCGAGGGTGATGCCTATGTTATGAGTTTGATGGCTGTATCTTTAACAGTTCGGAAATTACAGCTATCTATGTTTATAAGTGGCCTTGGGTCAAACTTGTAGTCCACGCGGTGCGACTTTAGGCTAGCGTGCGTAGGCAGGCTTCACTCTGTGATGCATAGGTGGAATGACAGAGCATGAGACTCGTACGCGCCAGGACGTCAGGTGAAAGCAGACCAGAAGGAATATGAGAAAACCAAGGTGAAATGACAAAGTATGAGATTCGTCCCCGCCAGGTTACAAGGTGAAAGGAGACCATAAGGAATATGGGCAAACCAAAATTGAATCACAGGGCATGAAACTCGTCCCCTGCCAGAATGCTATATGAAAGGAGACCAGTAGGAATATGAGAAAACCAAAGTGGAATGGCAGAACATGTGACTCGTCCCCACCAGGATGCTAGATGAAAGGAGACGAGAAAAATTATGAGAAAACCCGTGAAAATATCAGCCTGTTCTCACGTCACCAGCCAGCAATCTGGTATCGGTGATTGACGTGTGATGCATTATCATATTCCTAATTATCGTCATTAGCATAGGCGAATCCAAAATGTATATGTGGAAACCTTCTTTCCAGCTCATACCCTCGTCCCCAGCCAGCAGCAAGGTGCTAGAATATTTACAATTGGCATTATTAGCATGGGCGTATCGAGATGGAATATGAGAAAACTTCACCAGCTCGAAATATTAAGTTTATTGTCTGTAGAGTGCATAGACAGTGCAAATGCCATTATTATTTCCACGATTACAAGTTTATTGAATGTCGATTGTGTGTAGACCGATGCCAGTATATACGTTATTTCATCTCCCAACGCTTCCCATTCAATGGTAGCCGTGTGGTCTAGACGCTCTGTTGACGACCTAAGAGTGGTCGGTTCGAAACCGCATGACTCGTACATTTTTCCGAGTTCACAAACAGCTAAAAAAATTCCCAACTCTTCTTCGCGACCACCATTTGAACTCGGCTCCCCAATACTAGCGCACATCTGCTGGCGACTAGTGAGCCAACACACATGCACAAAATGACTGCAGTGATATAAGCGCTCCTAGCGACGAACTGTAGAACTTCAACCACTTTTGGGTGGCGGGCGCAGGACTTAAAGATGGCCGCTTACAACAGCCAACTGGCGGCAGGCGCGGTAATTATACATGACTTAGCACAGTCTGGTAGCAGATTTGGGAATCAAAAAAGGCCGCTTATAGCAGACGATGGTGATGAGTGACCATCTAAGATGGAGGACTTGAAAAGGAAGAGAGAGGAATGGCTATAATAAAGGAGATCAGGAGGAATATGAGAACCCCCCCCCCCTACGGATAGAACGGACGAGAGAGAGAGGAAGGAATGGCAGAGCATGAGAAAAAATAACATCGGAATAATAGAGCGGACAACCCAGAAAAATAAATATGTCATGTTTTATAGCTTTACTTTTCAGTTTCATGTCAAACTTGTATTGTTAGGACGTTTATACCATTATTAGGCGTGAATGAATTCACTAACAAACACTGTTACTGTCACAAAATATGCAAACAAACTCTCGAGCTGTATTTTCGAACGATGGCAATGAAATGAGTGGCCAAACAAATAAATACAGTTGATTCAACGAAATGTTTTGTTTGCATTCTAATTTAATTTGGCCCAACACACAGGTTTTACTTATTGAAGCGTGTATTTTGTTAGATTAACAAAATTAAGTTTGTTGCTTTTCAACATTTTTTCANCATTTGCAACACAGGTTTTACTTATTGAAGCGTGTATTTTGTTAGATTAACAAAATTAAGTTTGTTGCTTTTCAACATTTTTTCACTACATCGAATATTTATTTGCGCTAATTAAATATATCTCTAGCCCTAAACAAACGAGTTTTTTGTTGCCTGAAACAAACCCTTCTCTCAGAAATCATGACATATACGATAGTTAAAATTTTTATGAGGCCGAATACTTCAGTGAGTATCCAGAGGAATTGGGACATCCAATGCCGAGTAGGTTATCCTCTGTATCATAAAACTGCATAAACATAATGGTTCATGGATGCCAAGTGCCAAGGGGCCACGGTGGTATAGTGGTTAGACTACTCGTCTCCCACCTAGGTGAACCGGGTCGATTTCCGTCTGGGTCGCTCCCGGATTTTCGTATGTAGGAATCGTGTCAAACGATGCGGCTAGTCGGCGTCGGGTTTTGTTGGAGATTTCCTGTTTTTCCTGCCCTTGCATTCCGGGGCTGATCCATACTCATCTCACTTTACCCTCATCGGCTCTTTAGACCTCGATCTAAGAGCTGCCCAAATGTCTCCAATCCACTCATGGATATTAAGAGCTTTAGGATTTCGTAGACAGCAAACCGTCCAAAGTATTTTTTTTTTATTATTATTCAGAGGTGTCAAATCTCTGGCTTTCAACAGAGCGGTGGACGGAATCACAGATGAAGCTGATAACGTTGAAATCAGGAAAACTTCGTGGCAATGAAATAACCTCAAACTCGGACGAGCTTTCCTCAAACCCTTCATTCGGGGGATCTACGCATGCGTGGTGGCACATTGTCCTGGTAGAAGCTACATTCCGGTCCTGATAAACACAGGGCATGAATAGGCTTTAAAAAATCCGGAAGAATGTGTAAAATACGTTCATCAGCCGAAGACGTTTGTAGACGTAAGATAGGTCCTAATGCATGACAGCNTGTTAAAGATCCGGAAGAATGTGTAAAATACGTTCATCAGCCGAAGACGTTTGTAGACGTAAGATAGGTCCTAATGCATGACAGCTGAGTAGGCCCTATGCTACTTCATGGCCAATATTTCCGGTAGAATGGAGAGAGGAGAGTTATGGGCNGCTGAGTAGGCCCTATGCTACTTCATGGCCAATATTTCCGGTAGAATGGAGAGAGGAGAGTTATGGGCGGCACTTGAGTGCCAGTTCTGGTAAGGGCGAAATTAAGCAAAGATGGAGCAGCAGCGGAATGCAAGGGCGGGAGAAACGGGAGTGCCACGAGGAAACCCGTTGTCCAACCGCAATGTCCGCCATGTTTCCCATGTGCAGAAATCCAGGTGACCCTGCCGGGAATAGAACGTGGTCCACGTTGGTGGGACGTGAGTAGTCTTACTACCGAACCAACATTGCCCTTACACCTTCCGGCACTGTTCTCTGTTTACGCTTCTTCACACGCAGACACCGGACGAGGTTGTGCAGTGGTTTACCAATGGAATCGCATTCGAAATGGCACGGCTTCGATTCACGGCCCAGAAATTTTTATTTCGGTTTTCCGTGGTTTTTATAACTCACTCCAGACGAATGCTGCCTTGGGGTTTTCACTACAGGCCATGGCAAATTCCTTCCCCGTTCCTGCCTGTCTGAGCAACTTGGTCCGTCTCTGATGACCTCGCTGTCGACTAGACGTTAAACCCAATCTACCTATACCACACACAGACTCACTCACATACTTGATTTCTGTGACGTACCATACTTAAAATAATACTTGAGTTAGTGAGGTCGCTACCCCGTAGTTATGCTTAGGTTGTTCACAAATCTGAATAGAACAACCGTTTTCTTAGTGAGATTATATCACGAATTATAATATTAATATTTCCTCAATTTCAGAAAATTAATTTAATATTTAAATTAAATATTTTGATAAAATAATGAAGTGATGTAAACATACTAACTGAAAAAAATATTTTTTTTGGGTTAGATAATTCCCTATGTAAATATTTTTGAATGAAAATTAATATGTTTAAACTAATTGATTGAAATATTTTTGAATTAAAGTTATAGATGCATAATACGTTGCTATGCACGACATAGTGAATAAAATGTAGTACTATATATGGCTCTATAATATTCTGCATTTGATTTGCCAAAATTATAGGTTTTCGTTTTGGTGTACCTTATGCCTAAAAACAAAAACATGGCCACCAGCTTGCAGAAAAAGTCTGTAGAACACGACCAAGGTTACAATCAATCAAAATAGCTGCCAACGTTCTCAGCTTGGCCAAGGTCAACTGGGATGAGAGTTCATGAACACCTGATCGATTTCCTCCATACTCCACTTCCTATTATCCTGTGTCAGAAAGAGCCAAATTATACTACTAATGAATAATGTTTGATATTGGTAACAATTCTTCTTCCGCAGTTAACATTCTGAAAAATACCTTATGTTTTCTTCGTTATTACAATAAATGATGAATTAAACCGCAGGAAACTTTGCGTATTTCCTTAAATGCATACAGGTTTTTTATAAAGTTTGAAATTAAAATTATTGTTTTAAGCCCCTCGTATTAAATATATTATTTTCCCTTTGGCCTTAAATTACAGTTTCTTCTTTCACTAAAGTTTAGGTGACTCTGCTAATAATTTCATATTAGTTTGTGCAAAGACTGCAGCAACCGCCAACGAAGCAACTAGTATGTGAGCCATCGTTTAAATACGTCTTTGTGATATGGATAAATTAATGTGTCAATTATGCCAACGAAATACCATTACAATAAAAAGTTTGATAATTGCCTCATATGCATAATGAACTGAATCTACTCGTGAGGAAAACAATAAAGTCATGTCTCGCAGCGACTTTAGAGACGGAACATGTAACTCAGAGAATAATGAACAGGAAAAGAATACGGCACGGCTGTATCATGTGACGATGCCAGAAATCAAGTTGAGTTATTTCAGGAAGCCATGGAAAACCGAAATAAGGGTAGCTAGACTGGGAACTGAAACGCACTCCCCCACGTGACTCCAGGGAGTCAAATCTAAGCGAATTCGTCCAGTGAAAAACATAAAATTAAGGGGTTGCCTCATGTACAAAATGAAGTAGAATTATATGAACGCGAGTTAAAATCTCCAGAAAGAAATTTTGTTATATTTTTTTAATAATCATTTATGAAACAAAAGAGGTCCATTATGGGAAACATCACAAATAATGAAGCGGATGATTAAATATAATAAAGTGAATCACTCTTACTAATCACATACAAAAAATACGAACGTAAATGAATGAGAAATTTTTCGTGTTGCTTGCATGCTAAGGGAATTGACGTTTTTCTAGTGTGTAGACACTTCTTATCAGCAAGGCATAGCATATGATGCGGTCATTTCTTAGCAACGAAACTGTATATTTGCGAGTGTTTATTACTAGTGCAAATGTCAATTTTGTTAAAAGAAAATAACCATATTTTCAAAATTGATATAGGAACATTAAAAATTTTTCCAATGTGATAAAAGTAAATGTAAGTGTGTGTGCGTGTGTCTCAGTAATCTGGTTTGTGACGAGCTGCTATGAGCGTTGATGGCACTGTTCTGTAAATTTAGCGATGTTTATGAACGGTACATTTGCTTGACGCAGGCAGTTCACGGCGCATGAACGAAGTAGGCTCCGTGGAGTGGTTGGCTTCCAGATTGGATCTGCATTTTCAAAAGAATGAGCTTAAAGTTCCATTAACCCATAAGGATGACAAAAATCACCATTAATTGGTTGGTTACTTGTTGTGGGAGGTCACGTGTGTAAACATTTTGTGCAAAGGTGACAAATATTTACGCATTGATAATGTCTATCCACACTTAATTGAACTGGAAGGGAACCCGCTGCTAGTAATGTCGTATGATGCATGTCTGCCATATTTCTGTTCGGTCCGTATTTATTTGAAGGTCCTGTGAATCGCATTAGCTACCTCACCATCTTACGTGACTTGGTTCATTCTTCAACTGCAAGATAGAGGACTTTTCGGGCAAGTCTGGTTCCAGCATGATGGAGCACCAACACGCAATGAAGTTGCCGCAACGTATAGCTTAAGGAGTCCTGAGTCCTGGCCTGTCATCGTGTGGTAATGCATTGCGAGGTTATCTTAAGAAAGAAGATAGCTTCCAAACATTAAAGTACAGTCGAAGAAATTAAAGACGCCGTTTGAAAGGCATTTGTCCCTATCACTCCAGCACTATTGAGGAGACTTTCACATCGTACAGATGCGAATAATCCTTTGCAATGAAAATGGTAGCATACACACAGATGCACTAGGATAACGAAGTTGTTTTCAATAGTCATATCTGATCAAATGTATTTATGTTATAGTACATTGTATATTTTTATTATTGTTTTTAGTATATTATAAATATTATATATTTTATATAAAATACATCGAATATATATGTCTAAATATTATTATGGAATGTGAGCAAAATAGAGATGGTGGTTTGGCGACTTTTGGCTCATCCTGTAGAGCTCGCGATGAGGCCAATGTTATGCTTCACGTGACGTCAGCGGCGCACAAACATCTCAAAGGTAGCAGCGTCAAGCGCGGAACAGCCCTATCCTGCAGACACCGGCCACCGCTGCTGGCTGTAACAGATGCTATAAAACGCCAGCCAGGATTGGCTCACCGCGGCGTTTATAATCCACCTGTCAACGTCTCAACTTTAAAATACAAAAATAATTCAGTTTATGATGTGCCACGAACGCGAGTTTAAGCACGACTCTAGCGTTTTAGTGTCTACAGTTGGGACTTTAACCGCGCAGTTACTTTGATTAATAATGAGATAATACCGCAGAGATCCTCACTCGCTTTTTCTAATAACGATCCGTCGAGAGGTGGCGCCAACACATTTTATTAATGTTGACCCACTTGTTCTAACAATATTATATGTGCTGGAAAGATAACTATTCACTATTTACGATATTACGAAATTGAGGGTAGAAAAATCATGTTCACTAAGAATTTCATATAATAATACGGCGAAGTTGGAGATATATTTACAACATAGTTGCGACGTTTATATCGGAGTTAACTTCGAACTTATCCAATGTAGTGGTAATATAGTTTCAATTGCCATAAAACTATATAGAAATAGCTCACAAATTTCAACCACTTATCGGTAATTTTTATACGTCAGTTAGTCGATGCTGTCAGTTATCCATTCAGTTTCCCTTGTGTGGTTATTTCACTTTTTATTATGTAAACATTCTGCAAACGGAAATAAATTAAAATTAATTTCCTGGTAAAAATATTATGTTTCATGAACCGGAAGAAGGAGACAGAGGTGTATCGCAGGGGGAAATCTTGGGGATCTCTCCCCCCTCCTCCCTATTTCGTTCTTTATTGGACTTGGAGTTTAGGCGTGATAAAATGAGGTTAATATTGGAACGTCAGTTGGATTTGTTTAGCAAATGTTGACTTTTACATGCAGCATTAATTCTGTATGCGTTTTTATAAGCATGTTATTTTAACGTAACGTATGACGCCAGATAATTGCACATCAAAACACAGTATAAGGGAACAGTCCGTTCACCGCTAGCGCTGACTTGTAGTGTATATTTGTACCTGCGTGTGCGAGTTTCATAACTAATTACGTGTTATAAAATATCTTTAATAAATTAACTAAACAATTTCATTACGTGGAAATACAGTAACTTACGACTCTTCTATTGAAGTTGTTCCTAAAACGTAATTAAAAACATTGGCACGAATGCACGTATTGTAGTACAATACAATTGGCCGGAGTGACCTTAAATAATTCCCTGAGAATCATCCCGCTCCCCCACGTTTCTTGCTAGATCCCTCACTGAAGGTAGACTTCGTAGTTCTTAGCTGGGAATTATATAGCGAATGCAGTGTGATGGAAACTGCCATGAAAGTTTGGTCCAGATCCCGGACTGAACTGATGGACACAACGCAAGAAACTTAAGGTTCGGCTTCATGCCTTTTGGAAAAACTCATCGTTTTCGCGTCATAATTTCGGGTTCATAGAAATAACTGACAATGATAGAAAATTTACATTTTACGAGTTATATGAAGTTTTTGTGCGTAATTTTGATTGCACGTTATCTGCGCATTGTAAAAAGTCGAGAACATATTTATATTTTGATATTAATTTCTCGATTGTTTACAACAAGCAGATAACACACTATTAAAATTCACCACAGAAATATTAAAAAACTTGTAAAATGTAAATCTTCTATAATCGTACGTTGTTAGTTATTACCATAAACTCGAAATTATGACGCGAGAACGAAGAATTTCTTTAAAAGAGATGAAGCCGAGCCTTAACAGGAGACATTGAAATACGCTCTTTTCTACGTCGTCGTCGCCTGGCACACTGCCTCTGGTACAACGCCTCCGCTGGCAGAATCATCTCGCACGTGTGCCGCCACACGAGGAAGTGATCACACAGGCAATTGTTTCGCGGCCTAGATACTCTTATCAGAGAGTCCCTTACCGCTGTTTGCGCGCGATAAGTCAGTCCGGTCAGGTTCTTTGATTGAGCTATTCGGCAAAAATATACCTCTATTAAATTTCTATGTGTGTTTGTAAAATAAGCGGTGTTCGAAAGGGTACACACAGTAAAGGCTCGCACCAATAGCGTGGCTATGGGAGAACGCGATTTTGAAATAGAGAAATTTGGCATCCAGTTTCAGAATATTTATTTTGTGTAAGCGACGATTCTAATTGCTGCCAATATTTTTTTTTTTTATGAATATAATCGGATCCATTACAAGTCAGCCAGCTTTCAGCGACCTTCCGAAATGGTAAAATTCCTGCAAATGTTTATCAAGGTAGTATTATTAGGTGTTCAATGAATCTTTCATGGAATACAAATTTTTGTATCCACACAAGTAAGTAAAACAAATTGTAAATATACAAAATACAATTTTACGAATCTAAGAACGTGTGTGTATATACATTACGTTGCGCCTAATTCATTTCCTAAGGGTGGTGCACGCCTCTAAAGGTGCAGATGAGCGACAGGTTTGTTGCGAATAGCACGGGACCAAATTTACTTAGATCTCTGAAAGTATGTGCAGTGTACCTGCAAGTGCGGTACCACTCGCGCGCGCGCAAACACACACAAAGAGAGAGAGAGAGAGAGAGAGAGAGAGAGAGAGAGAGAGAGGCGTCGCACTCACCTCCAATGCAACTGGATACACCTGGCTGGCAACCACCATTTTATCCATTACATATTTACTTATGTACACCGACAGTAATTTTCTGTAGATGTGTATGTTCATTTACTGGTATCCTATACATACTTCCAGAGATCTACAGATATTTGTTCCTGTTATTATTCGTAACTAACCTGTCGCTCATCTCCACCTTTACGAGCGATTACCATCCTTGGGAAGCAAGTCAGGCTAAATGTCATGCATATACAGTATGCGGCAAAACACTATCCCTATTTTTAAAGTATAATTAAAATCAAATGGCACAATGTAAAGATATTTTATTTGGGCAGTGCGAAACTACATACTTGGAAGTTACAATTAAAATGATTTAGTTTAATAAATGTGACTAGTGATGTCCCTCGCTGTCAAAGCACCACTGAAGGCGAGTTTGGAAGGATGCCATCACTATTTCCAGCATTTCTGGAGGAATATGGGTGGTTGAATTGGACAGCGAACGCCCGCCCGAGGCATCTTTCGGATTTAAAAGTGACACAGTAAACATAAGTCCCCAAGCAGCGTCCCCTCAAACCAGCCCCCTCTCCCTTTGCCTTCCATGCGGAATGCAAACGGATGCTCGAGTGGAAGACGTGTAGTTAGCTGTCTATTGTTTAGTTCGTAAGATTCAGGTGACATGGATCCTATTCTCTAACTTTTAACTGTCGTTATATATATATATTNCTATTGTTTAGTTCGTAAGATTCAGGTGACATGGATCCTATTCTCTAACTTTTAACTGTCGTTATATATATATATTTATTGCTTAACTATCTTTGTGAGGCGAAATGGTATTCAGTAACTCGCTATGTCGCCATCGTGGTCTTTCGAATGCGTTGTGACTGTCTTTACATAAAGACAGGCAAAAAATGGGTTTTTATGAACGAAAGCAGAAAGGAAATGGCCGATGTATTGAGGTTAATTCTAGAAAACTTGTTCCACAGAAAATNGTTTTTATGAACGAAAGCAGAAAGGAAATGGCCGATGTATTGAGGTTAATTCTAGAAAACTTGTTCCACAGAAAATAAAACGTTTTAAACTGCCCCTAAGATAAGAAACATTATATAGTCTGTTATATTTTCGCACAAATAAACTGTGTCCGGAATACATTTAAGTAGTGGATTTAAAAATTCGCTAGTGTAGTTACGTTTAAGGGAGAGTATCATAATATTCTTGATTTAACGTAACTACTAAATTATGGATTCCGCGACTGGTCAGTGCTGCTATCTCGTGATGCTCAAAATGAACTAGTGGCATCTAAAATCTTATATCCAAATAGAGAAGTAAATTTATTTTAGAAGTATTATTCGGAAACGTCTTTAAATATTAATTTCATTTGTATTTGAAAATTTACGACAATAAAAACATTTGTGACGCAAGACACTCTGTAATAAGGGAAAAATATAATTCAACAGGCAGATCGTTGATTTCAAAACACAGCCCGCTGCGTTGTCAAACGTACATCATGGCACAAAGATATCAATAAAAATATGGCTTACAGAATGCCACATAAAGACGCTTACGAGTAACCATCATTATGGCCTTCTTTATCATAAATACAATCAGGGTGACTGTCTTCAAGCAAACTCAAGTTAGATAATAGGGCCCAAGGTGACAACGGGCGTTCGCTGTCGAAACGTTCCTCCTAAACGGTAATTCTG
Organism: Clitarchus hookeri; assembly: GCA_002778355.1. Classification (NCBI taxonomy): domain Eukaryota; kingdom Metazoa; phylum Arthropoda; class Insecta; order Phasmatodea; family Phasmatidae; genus Clitarchus; species Clitarchus hookeri. Next base: position 256,931 of record NQII01001393.1, read on the forward strand.
TCGTCGCTGCTCAACATGCATTTCGCACACACTTCCATCTTTCCCCACGTGCTTCGGATCCGGATCGAAAAGACACTAAGCCGCGGGTATCAAATTTCAAGGCAAGATATTCTGTGCTGAAGATGGGTGGAGGAGGACCACACAGCGCTAGAACTCCAGAAAACATTGAGGCAGTTAGACGAGGGTTTCTGCGGTCGCCAAAGCGATCAGCTCGCAAACATGCAATAGCTCTTCAATCGTCTGATCAAATTCGCGGCGGGTTTTGTATCTGTACTTGCGATTTCATCCGTACAAGATGGTGGTCGTCTAAGAACTGTTCCAATGCGATTGGTCAAATCCTACGGAAATCTGTGAAAGCATCCTTCAAGACGTTCCACGTGATGCCGTTGTTTTATTCAGTGACGAAACGCATTCCCGTTTAACCGGTTGAGAAAATATATAGAACATTCGTTACTGGAGCGAGTAAAATCCTCAGGAACTTCATGAATAGCCTCTACACTGTGGTCGTGTTACTGTTTGATGCACATTGGGAAGTGTTGGGATCATTGATGCCTAGTTTTTTGGATAGGGACGTGTCACTGTTACTGTCACCTCGAGCCGATATGTTGAAATGATTCAGGATTTCATGGAGACAAGATCCAGTTAGTAGAAAATTCAAAACCTTTGGTTTCAATAAGACGGGGTCACAGCCCATATCGCCAGACGATCCCTGGGAGTGCTGAGACAGCTGTTCTCAGACCGCCTGATTTATTTACACGGCGACATCCCCTGGCCTTAGAAATCGCCAGATCTCACGCCCTGCAGTTTTTTTCTCTCTGACGGTATCTGAAGGCAGAGGTTTACAAACATCGATCATAGACTGCCAGCCCATCCGAATGCAATACGTGAAGAAATCGCCCGTATTCCTGTAGAAATGTTGACAAGAGTAATGTCATCTTTCCGAATTCACCTTTACCAGTGCATTAACAGCAAGGGATTCCACTTGACCTATTTAATTTTCAAACTTTTTGAAGGGCCAATTCCAAGTATGGAATTTTGCATGGCCAGAATAATTTTTTTTCCTTTGTACCAATTTATTTTACCAGAGCTTAAAATTATGGAGGGTGTTTTGCCGCACCTGTATTTTTCGTCTATATTTATTTGAGGATTCACTTGACAGAGTTTGTCGGTGATTTTTGTGAACAGCCTCCACATATTTATGTATATTTGTATATAATGTATATACGTACACACAATATATTAGTCACAAATACAAAAATTTTTACTGTCTACGATTAGTTATGTACTTGTTTTGGATGAAACTATAAACCGGAATTATTGATGCCTTTAGACTTCAAATACATGACCAACCGAGTGGAAGCTGAAACTCCCAACTCCAGTATTTTCTGGTCTGCTCCTTCGCCTGCCAGGTCTTCTGGCATTTCACGGGTCTATCGAATCCTCAAGACCAGCACAATTCTGGCTAAATCAAGCACACCGCAGGCCAATAAAGTCGTTTGGGGTATCGATTTCACGACCTCGTAGCACCGCCTGTCTCGCGGGTGGAGAGAGAGATTTCCACTCGCAAGGTCCTGAACACGTAATTACGAAGGATCCGTCGTGGGGAAGAGGAAGGGTGGGTCGAGAGAGATGGAGGCAAGGAAATGCGGTAACGGAGCAATGAAAGAGAAGTGAATGGTGAATGGTAGTTCGCTAGGGCAGTACTTAACACGGGCGCATTAAGTGTTATTCAAGGTTCTTTCTTGCCTACCTGGCGCTTGAAAGACGTTGCAGAGTAATTGAAATACGCTATTTATTCTACGAAACTATTAAACGTGGGTCCAAAAAGTTGATCTACGGAAAGAACACACACTTCAGACGATGGCTGTTGAGTGCTTTCAAGACGTCAAGCACATTAGAGACACCATTTCAGAGCACTTCTGCATAGCTGAAAAGGCTTTTCAAAGATCTGTATCTCAAAATATACGCGCCAAATACACACAAAAGTACTCAAGAGCCCTGTTTTGAACCTTGCCACAGACTTCACCTCAATAAATTTATAGGGTCACCGCAGAAAGACCCATAGGTACACGCAACACAACGAGAGCATTGAACGCCAGTTCAGAGCTTTGCGCTTAGTGTCGATGACGTACTTCACGCGCGTCGCAAAGCCGCCCTTACCGCTTTTGCGCTTCTCGGTCTCAAACGCCGAAGACAACTCAAGTTAGGTGGACCACTTAAGGCTGTAGAAAAATCATTCCCTCCTAGGTTTTGAGATTCTTTGTAGTTTCGTGTTATGGTATTAATGGCAAATTAATAAAATGCCAAAAAACTTCGAAAAAAAAATAACATTCATAATGGTATTTTTTGCATAAATATGAGTTTTAACTCAAAATACTGATTCGTTCAAATTTAAAAAAGTTATTTGAAAACAAAGTTAAGTTTCAGTTAAAGTGTTTCTTATATCCACGGGAGAGGAATGTTGCAATTTATTTGTAATCCGAAACCGGGCTCATACGTAGTAAGGGTTTTAATTATAACAGTTTCGACCTAAAATGTTATCTCAAACGTCAAAGTTGACGTACGGGCTAACCACGTAGTAAATATGCAAAACATTTTTTTTATGGCATCAAAATAACATGAACAAATATTTTGGGTTGTAGCCAAACATAGCTGTTTTGTGCAATTTTGAGATTTACATGAATACACATATAAATTTAAGTTCCTATGATTAGTTTCTTCCATTTTTAAACAATCATTTTACTCCACTGCCATAATTTTTTTAAACTATTATTTCATATCATAATGAAAAATTAGTTAATATACAAAAAAATTTAGAAAATAAATGTAAATTCTTGAACGTTTTTTTAGAAAAATGCACGGAGTGTTAATAGCGGGGCAAGATGTCTAAGAAACGCAACAAACTTACTGTTTTTATTCGAAATAATTTTAATGTTTTCATAATTTTACTTTTTATGCCACACATTGTTTTTTTTTTTTAACTGAATGAAAATAACTCACAATGTTTGCCTTGTTCGGCATAAACACGAACACAAACATAACACACACACACACGCCTATATGTTTATTGGTGCGTGTGTGTATTAAATCACTAATCATTAATATTAAGCAATTCACAGAAGGAATACACAGTATTCTCAAAACATGAAAAAATACCTGACTCCATAGCTGCAGAAGGTAGTACTAAACTATCACAATCACAAAATTTCTATAGTCCATTCACGGTTACATCCAAATTTTCCGAAATACCACTAAAGTTCTATTTCCAGGATATTCCTCCACCTCTTGCAATCAAAGCTTAACCAAGTCTAGAAAATTACACCAAAGGGAGAACGCACAACATTCGTGGTCACTCAGTTTAATAATATTTTGTATAAGAACGATTCATTACTAGGCATTACCAACACACCCATTTTATGCCTGTTTTTATTCATATTAATTATAAATGAAATCTTGTTTCTAGGCAAAATATAAGAGACAATTCTATTTAACCAAATATAAGATACATTTATGTTAACACAAGTATAAGCACATGTGACGCACAACGTATTTAGAAAATAACCAATTACGTCATATATAGGGAGATTTTTCAGAAATTTGATTCAAAGAGTGTGAAGAAACCGTGACCGCTTTGATGGGACTACGCAACGACATAAAGAGAGAGAGAGAGAGAGAGAGAGAGAGCTGTTTGATTATCAATCAGAAATATTAAAGGGCAGATTAAGGAAACCTCTAAGAAGAGCTAATATTTCGTTTTGTTGGTCGCTGGCACAAAGTCTTGGAAACGGCGTTACAACAGCCACTGTAAAAATTTTAATTTATGTTTCCTTTTGCACCAGTTAAACAAGCGTCTGGAAATGACATGAATGTAAACGAGATAAATCTTGAGATTATCTTCTGAGGCTCAGATGGTTAGATGACGAGGCCAGTCACACTCTTAGTGAACTGTCTTGTGACAAGAATTGATGCCGTTGACTTCCATCGCAGAGTCGAATTGGACGACACCTTTTTGTAGGGGAAGAATTTTGGTTCAGATCCCGGGTAAGGCATTAATTACTATGAGTGCGGGTGTGCCATTTTTAAAAGTTAGTTCAGAATGGTTTAGAACAGCCCTACGTCATAACATACCAGTATATTGAGCACTCACGCAGAAGTAAGTTTTCCGACGTACTTCGGTATGCGCTAACTATTCATGTTCAGCAATCCAAGCTGTACGTTTATTTCTTCTGAAAAATGTCTGCTGCTACACACACGGTCAGAAAATGTGAAATTGGACACTAATCCTTAAATAGTAATAAGAAAAAAACTTTAAAAAAAGTTCTTTCCACCCTTCTTTCCCCTACAGATTAAGAGACCACATATTTAAGGTTAAAAACGCAAGTTGAATGAATGCACTGTTCATAAATGGCTGCACTGCTAGCTTGAAACTGGCCACTTTTTCACATATCACGGAATCTCAATAAGATGAACCTTTCAAGGAGGACCAATAATACCTCCTTGTCGTTTACAGCCGTTGTACATGGCTATTGGAAATGTTTGCACGAAACTTTCATTCCAATATTATGACTGAAAAACGAAGATTGTAGTAGAGCAGAGAGGTTTGGACAGCTGATAATATCGAGATCTTGAGAGTCGATGAGGGTGAATTGAGGTGCGTATGGAGTAGCGCAGGAATTAAATGGAGGGATAAATGGGATATCTCCGAGAAAACCCACAGACCAGCGGCATCGTCCGGAACGACTCCCACATGCGAAAATATGGGGAACAACTCCACCGGGAATTTAACCCGGTTCGTCTAGTTGGGAGACGAGTAGTTTAATCACTACACCATCGCGGAACCACAGTGAGTTGAAAGAGGGTCTTAAGCATGTCGGGGCTTCGAAGCTCATGTTTTCATACGTAGCGAGTTCAGGAATGTGTTGGTAATTTTAGTATGTACATAACCCCTTCCCCCCCATGTGTAAAAATCGCGTGCTAACCTAATTAACCTAACCTACACCAAACATTGACGTCAAGTGCAGTGTCCATTGCAATCTGGAATAGATTTCTGAGGGCTTCACGAGAGGATTATTGCATTTAGGAAATGTGGCTGATGTTGCATTTGTCCAGTGGTTTTCATCGAGGTACTACCGTCTCTTCCACCATTGCATTTCTTCCCCGCTCTACTTCCCACTCTTCTTCGATCTATGAATTTTTAAGGAAGACGGGCAATACCTTTTAAAGTAGAAATTTGGCTCTAATGGTAGTCTCCGCATATTTCCGCTTCGTAATGGCAGGTGGTGTGCAGATTTCGAGTAAATAAACTGGTAGCAAAAAAGTGTTCCCAATGCAAAAAAAAAAAAAAAGAGCTGAATAAATAATATTCGGGCAAGAAAATCTGGTTTTTGCAGACCTATTTTCAAATATCCAAAATTTTACTGTTTATTATGGAAAAATTAATTGCTTTTTAATCATACTAGGAGCGCCTGTTTTTCGCGAAAGGATTTCAGGACAAGTTGTGATCCAACGCACTTTACTTCAGAACTACTTTCGTGATTGGATAATTTAATTGTAACGCGTATTATCTGTCTGCCCGCGAATCACGGACGGTCAGTATCGGAGAAACGTAATTCTGATTGGCCCACTCATCACACAAAATACGCGCTGCCAATAGTCAAATGAAGACTGCAAATGTGCGCATAGGATATTGAAGTCTAACTTCCACATACATATTTTCGCAAAAAAAACAAGTGGTTCTGAGGATAACACAAGAAATAAAAAGTTTATACACATATATATTTTAAAATAAAAAATTATTTTAAATTGCGATCTTACCTAGCAACTCAACTATTTTACCAATTACCTCAGAATCTAATGCAAATTTTTTTTTTCAAATTAAAATTAACAATAAGCGTAAGTTGTCTGTGCAATATTTTCAATTACGCTGAAAAATATTTACTCACTTAGTTCTGAGTTTATAAATACACTAGAATGATAAAAAAATTGCGTGCTCGTGTTTTCCATTTTTGGTTTTCTTACATTTGTACGTTGTGTTTGCGAACCTGGCGTATTAACACGTTTACTGCTCAAGAAATTGAGGAGTATAATTGAATATTTCAGCAAGGCAGTTTGTTTAATGTATAACGTGACATGTCAGATATTTTTGTATATAAATATGCTGATCTGGGCTATTCACGGTAACGTGGGCATTTGTGAAAGCCCTCTCATTTGCAATAACAGCCAATAAATACATTTTATTTTAGCCTTAGACGTTAACTTCCGAGTGCGTAAGTATTGTGTTTATTACTTACATTGCAATATTTATTTAAAAAGGTTGTCACATGATAAAAAATGGCTGAATGGAAAAAGTAACTAGGGCCTCAAAAGAGTTCAAGGCACCGTTAAAAGCCTATAATTAATCTAATGGACGTAATAATATAAATATAAAATTAGAAATTGAAATTCAAACTTAAAAATAAATCTATGCGTTTCGAATCTCTAATTGGACTTGATGAGGGATGGCGCGACTTTTCACATCCATCGGAAGATTGTCTTTCCTAGGGCTGCGAAGAACGAGCAGAGTTTACACTTGAAACTCGCGAGCTGTCGCGAACAGAGAGCTAGGAGTGTTAGGACAGATATTCGCCTCTAATCTTTCCTCACCGCTGGCGCCATTTTACTACGCGGTCATTGCGGAACATTACGAGGGGTGTAACTCAGCGACCTCGGAGACCCGCAACCCAACCACGGCGAAGTGTTTGCGCTTGGCTGTGACGTAACACCGCCAGACAGGCAGCAACCGGCATTCCGTATTCCTTACGTGTCTTGTTTGCACCGCCGGAAAAAAAAACACTGCATCTCTGACATTCAAACTTCCCAGTAGAGTCTTTTCAGATATTATTCTCTACCGGTTCGCGAGTCTCTCACTTCGTTATGGCAAACTAAATTTGTTTTCTCTTCGGAAACTCAAGTAAGTTTTTCAAGGTTATGTGCACCAGTATATTCTTTAAAGTTTCGGTTACGTTTTTACCATCGAAGGTAAACAGTCACGGTATATAAATGGAAAAAATACTTTTGCTACTTATTCAACCCCGGATACAGTCATTTAAACTGACGCAACAACGTTATTTATTTATATAATTATTTGTGAAATTTTTTTAGCAATACTCATGGCTGGTAAGGAGCTTGCCATGTCTTAAGCTTATTTGCTTGGTCCAGGCACAGAAACATAGGAGTATTGTGTAAAGGGCGAAACTGGCACACCTTTCGTTTAATGCGGGGAGAATACAACGGCGTATGATCTTCTAGTCCTACAGAAATCAACACGTAACTTAAAGAGGTGGCACTTTAATTTCACAGCATGATAACATGAAGTCTTCCGCATCAATTTGCTACCTGAATGCGTCCGTTTTGATAATTACGGATAAAATTTCATAGTTTTGAAATATAAAGAGGAACTGAATAATACTAAAGAGCTAAAAAAAAAAATCCCTCTTAAGTTTACTATCCGTAAACCTGCCCCATTCAAAACTAAATATGACTGAATTAATTAAGCTCTGCATAAATAGGTTCTACAGATAAGTCATCCTTTGAGAAGAATTTTGAAATAAATAGTAAATTCGTGACGGGGTTTATTTTCATGATCAAAACGTCAACTCGTGAGTAGTGTTTTAATTTTTTAACGTAGAGTGTACAACTTAAACGGATAGGTGCATTCGAGGATGGCGTGATGAAGGAAAGTGAGGATGGGGCAATGGAAGATAACATGACTAATATAAATTCGCTGGCCAACAGCAAAGTCCACCATGCTTCACACACGCGAAAATCTGGATGTGGCTCCGCCAGGACTGGAGCCCAGATCGCTGTTATTATGGTTTGTTATAATTATATTTACAACCCATACATTCCGTGTATTAGATTGGGAGTTAGTTAATCACGACGCGCAAGATACAGAGTATAAAACTGTTATAATAATAGTTTTATATCTGACTTAAAACACTATAACCTAACTACTTTCAGTATAACGCGCGGAGGGATATTGAGTTAGATTAGTGTCACATCTTTATTTAGTATTCATATGCATATCTGCACGCTCATCTTCTGCTGAGTCGTCGCCGTAGGCTTGTCGTCATTACGGAAACAGGGCAGCATCTTCTCGTCTCGGTGGCTGGCTACAGACAGACAGCTTTTCCGGGTGCGATACGCTTTTATTAACGATTCTGCATTACAAAATTGTCCTGGTTTACCTCCCGCCTCGTGGTGAAACTGCAGAGAGCTTCTTTAGTTCCCTTTTCGCCCGTGTTGATGTGTCCTCGGGGCTAGCTAGTCGTATTGGCTTTCTTTCGCCGCGGGTGCTTGAAAATTGTCCTGAATACAGCGGCGTCTAACTACGGTGCGTTCAGCAAGTATGATGGTTTATAAGGAAGGTTCACGCTAATGCCCACCGTAACACTGTGAAAGGGAGGGGGAGGGGGAAGGGGGTTGTGCTAGCCACCTGGCCACCGCGGCTCCCAACCACGGGAGTCAAGCCTGGTTCACATGTGTACCGGTCATGCTGAACAGACAGAGCGGAGATATCGCAAAACATACAGGCTATCATAAACCGTCCTAATTTTTCGCACGGGCAACGCCAGACTTTGCCGATATTTCCCAGAGCACTAAGTTTCACACGATTATACCAATAAATTCATGGATTATCAACCTACGTAAATTGGTGTAACAACAACGTTGTTTAAAGGTAGGTATTCATACAAAAATATAGGAGTCGAAGTGATACTTTTACCCATAACACTATAAAACGAATGTGTTTTGCAAATGAACCGACAGGGAGCACTAAACTATAATTTTCGAAACTATTAAAATTATAGAAACTTAAAAATAATTCCAAATATATCGTACCGCACTGGCATAATTAACGTTGACAAAACTCATCACAGTGTTTCGTGTGTTGTCTACCACTCACCAGCATGGTCGCAAACTGAGATTCCGACCAAACAACAAACAGGTAACATGGAATATCAGCTTAGGTGTGGACATCAATAGGTTATGTCCGCTCCGTCTCTTTGACGTGATCGGCGTGTATTTGAATGAAGATTCCAGCTCCAACTTAGGCCGTAGCAACTTCATTCGACGAGCAATGTGACCATCACAGAGCACATAATGTCATAAACTCCTCGTTAATAATTAGTATATTGACCTCTCTGCCACTCCTAGCTTTTAGGACAGTTGTTTTTCAATTGAGCAAGGACACTTAGTGCGAACATAGTGGATTCGTACTTAAGATGATCAGAGTTCGATCCCCTGTTCAGCAATTATTATTATAGATTTCCTTTGGCTCTCTGAAATTATTCCAACTGGCTTCCTTCCTGGATCCTAACTTTCAGGGCAAATAATTCCGTCCTTAATGATCCCGCTGTTGATGAAACGTTAAGCCATAACCAGGTTATGTCAGGGATCACGCAGAACGCATTTACGAATAGTTATGGCTCTCCCGTATATCTTAGAGTCTCTTTTTTTCTTTCCAGTTGTCATTAATAAAACTTTTTAATTTTGAAACTCGCACATGCACATGGATTCATACTATCATTGCCATCTACACGTGGTTCGTAAAGTGAAAGATTATAGCCTAAAACGGGTCAATGAAAATAATGTTGTCAAAGCGAAGTTATGTTTATCAATTTATCATATTCTTTGTTTTAAACATGTTTCATATCTCCCAAGAAAAAAAACGGGCACTGCCATTAAAAAAATTTAGGAAAACTGTATTCCTGGAACACGAAATATGAAAGACAGCGCTTCCCAATATATCTCTTCCTAGAAAAACGTCTGATAAAACGCTTGCATAAATCGACATTAGATATTATTTCTAATAAATTTTAAACTAAAACCGCGAGAGAAATATGAATGTTTGAAGTGCGTTTTGGTACACAGAGCGGACTTATTTACATACATGAATTACAGAAATATGCTATGTGGGAAATTCTCAGTGAGATTAAAACAGAGAACGAAATACTGGATCTAATAGTTCTTTAACAATTATATGATCAGTGACAATAAGTAATTGGCTGCAAGTTGTGTTGTTTAATGCAAGATAAAATGTAGAGAAGTATACATACAAAATGACACTTATTAAAATAAATCATGTTGTACGATTCGCTATCGCTTGTAAGTAACAAGACGTGGTTTCAAGTGTGACCATGATCGTGTATGTTGAACTTCTCATGTACAAATTTGAGTTTCTGAAGAAATTAGAGATGTGAGCAGAAAGAGGTAGCATCAGGCTAATGTGAACAGATGTCTCGATGTTTACTAAATGAACAAAAATAAAGATAATATAGATGCAATGGACTGTTTATCATAATAATAAATAGTTTTTTCACCTATCTTAGTATAAAATCATTAGCGACACAGAAAATATTTTAGAACGCAGGCAGTGGTAGCATTTGCTTGTGGCCTGCTGTACTCTACGCTCTGCCAGTACTTGTAAAAAATATAGTACACTCCAATTTTTTTTTTAACTTTTACNGTGGCCTGCTGTACTCTACGCTCTGCCAGTACTTGTAAAAAATATAGTACACTCCAATTTTTTTTTTAACTTTTACAAAAAAATCCTTGGAAATTCAGTTGCCAAGGAAATCCTTTGTAAAACTACAAACAGTTTTATTGTAAAATCTGCAANAAAAAAATCCTTGGAAATTCAGTTGCCAAGGAAATCCTTTGTAAAACTACAAACAGTTTTATTGTAAAATCTGCAAAACATATGTTCGTAAAGATACAACTTACATTATTAAAAAGTCTGCATACATTTTTTTGTCTAGAAAACAAATGTGATAAATTAATAATACAGAATAACTAAAAAAAAAATTAAAATTTATTTACGAAAAAAAGAAGTTACGCTTTGCTAGTATGGGGACTTAAACACGTACCTATTGTATTATTAGCCTGCACCCTTAACCACAAGACCAACTTAACTTACGAACTCAGCATTTATTTTTAAATTAAATAAAGCTGTGGGTGCCGACAAAATAATACTTAGTAATTTGATTAAGAAAAAATTATTTATTTCATTTTTAGGGTTGTGTTGTTTATTTGAGATATTTGAATGGCTCTTAATAACGAGGTCTTCAGAGCTGATTTAAGAGTTCTCTGTAGCTAGGAAACAGTTAATGAGTAGTACGGTCACGTTTTATTAAAATAGTCGTTTTATTATGAATAGTTGAGTAGTTTTAAGTGTTTTACGTTATTAAAACCTGCCATACATTTCTTTTTACACGCAACTAGACTTAGATCACCCACAGTTTTTGCACAAACAGCTATATATGGTTTTGCGTAGTTGAGTGCCCGCCATTTTCCTGAAGCTCGTGGATAAGGGTCAATATAGTACAAACATTTCTTGAGGTCTATTACAAACACGGCCCTTGTAGTTTTACAAACGAGCAGTTTTATAAGATATGTAGTGTTACAAGCTTTTGTAAAATTACAAATAATTTACCGGGAAAAATAAAACATTTTTTACAGTGTAATAAGTAAAAAAGTAGTAACATATAATAACCAGTAAGTAATAAGCATTATCATCATCCATGCAATTGTAATTGTAATATCTCTGAGTTAAAACATAACGAGAAAATAATATTTGATTTTTCTACATATTTTTATTTTATTACAATATTTTTTCTAGTAGCTTACTCTTCAGCGAGTGTGTCCCGACTTTACACACCTGAAATCTGGTCACGTTACATTAGGGATACATGATGACGCTGAACATGCACCTGTATTGTGAAGGAACTCAGCGTTTACAACCTAGCGAGGTTGTGCAGTGGTAAAACACAGGACTTGAACTCGGGAAGACACGGGTTTGATTCCCGGTCCGGCCATCCTGATTTCCATTTCCCGTACATCCCCGAAATCAATCCAGGCGAATGCATGAATGGTTAATTATAGTCTATTCACAAATATGTGCTCCGTTGTTAACTGAAGACTTTTTAATTAGTCGTGTTATTTTATGTATTGCTACATTTTCTAACATTTCAATTGAGGAATTTGAATTTAAAATTTGCTTTATCATTAAGTTAGAAAAATATTTCGACTATGGTAACATAAACTACTGCAAAAATCGAAAGTACCAAGTGTCTTTAGCTTGGTTCACAATTTAAAGCACAGCAGTAAGCACAGAACGTGGGTGGTGTGCACAAGACATGACCGCCATGTTTTCAAACCTATTGATTCACAACTGCGCATAACACATCGTGCGCATGAGAGTTCCTGACATTGTACGCAAGGGAAATGGTTATGTTTCAATTATTGTGCGGGCGAATGTAGCAACAGCCAATCAGAGCAGGGTATAACATTTTCAACGAAGTTGTTTATTTAAGACGGGAGAGCAGTTATGCTGCAGAACCGAATAAATGTCGCAATATGTAAATTTAGAGAAAATAACAGGTTAATACTTTACTANGAGCAGTTATGCTGCAGAACCGAATAAATGTCGCAATATGTAAATTTAGAGAAAATAACAGGTTAATACTTTACTAGAAGAACTTTTTATAGGCCAGTGGCATATTTTCGATTATCAAGCAAAGATCTTAAAGAAATGTAAAATGTTAAATGTTTTAATTGACTGCAAGTTTTGAACCATAAAATCACACTGTATTTCGAAAACCTATTATTTACCAACATTACCATCTGTCGTCAAACTCGTCTCAAAATTTCGTTGGCTAAAAATCAATTGTGAATAAATTTCGCACATTAAATCTTGTCGTGTGAATATTCTACTGTTATGTTCTGTGCTCTCTGCGTATTGCATTTTGATTGCGAACCCAGCCTTAAGTGGGACCAAGGGACGNGAGCAGTTATGCTGCAGAACCGAATAAATGTCGCAATATGTAAATTTAGAGAAAATAACAGGTTAATACTTTACTCGAAGAACTTTTTATAGGCCAGTGGCATATTTTCGATTATCAAGCAAAGATCTTAAAGAAATGTAAAATGCTAAATGTTTTAATTGACTGCAAATTTTGAACCATAAAATCACACTGTATTTCGAAAACCTATTATTTACCAACATTACCATCTGTCGTCAAACTCGTCTCAAAATTTCGTTGGCTAAAAATCAATTGTGAATAAATTTCGCACATTAAATCTTGTCGTGTGAATGTTCTACTGTTATGTTCTGTGCTCTCTGCGTATTGCATTTTGATTGCGAACCCAGCCTTAAGTGGGACCACGGGACGATAAGTATGCCCCACCGAAGATTCCCTCTAGTGACCGATCAATTCAGGTTGGACACGTGCTGGCAGATTGAAACTCCGTATGCTGAAGGAGATTCCGAGGTAAGCGCTCGCATGATGATGGATCGACGTAGTAAGCGCCGACACATCTGCGGTACTGTCCTGGACAGACAGGGTTGATGGCCGTGTTCTGGTCGGATCACGGGTGTATCTGAGAGCGGCAGGTCTCAGTGGCATGTGTCAGCGCACGTAAGTAGCGCCGTTGCACCAGACGGGGGCCTCGTTGTCTGAACAACTGACGTATAAATCTGGACGGGTACTGCCCTGAACGAGCATATCTCACTAGCTTGCTAAAGGGAATCGTGCAAGGTTACCATGGAGGTGTTAGGGTCTTAGCTGTGATTTCGGTATGCAGTAGACCTGTGAAAGGGACGGCCATGTTTTTGGTGGACCCATGATAGCATAGCTTCAGGCCAATATTTTTTATCATTCGCTGTATCCGACGGAAACTAAACTAATAATAACGCGATTAACCACACATTTTCGGTATGGACTAAGTATTTTTGCGAGAATACGGCACCCCTGCGTGCTAGTCCTTCATTCGCAACAGCTTCGTTTACAAATATACTGCAGAAAGAAACCTAGATACTCAGATTACTGTTTACAGTATCTGTTCGGAGATAGAATACATCTAACAAACATGGCAGCCTGCAAACCTATTTGTCCTCAATTCCTAAACAAATCCATACGAACGTAATGAGAACAGACCTGCTAGAAGGCCACAGGATTAAGTAAAATGCTTTCATATGATGTAGTACATAGAACAACTGCAATAAAATATCATATAGAAAACCTCGATAGAAGACTGCAGAGGTTCGCGGTCATTGGCAGCCTGGTTAAATTTACTTCCTGGCTGGAGCGACATCTTGCTGACTTCACGAACCGACATTTTGCAGTACTGTGCATCTTCATGGTTTCTCTTACTAGACTGAAGACCAGGAGCTGGAGGGGGCGATAAAATGGTAAACCTCTGAGGACCATGTCTGTGATTGTCCGGTTGGCCAACGAGAAAAGAGGCAACCTTTAATTTATTACTGTTACAGCCAATCACTCTTAATCTATTCTGATTGGCTAGAACCACGGTCAATAACGATCTGACTCACTTTGAATTATGTTTTGGCAGGTATTTTGCCCAGATTTATGAAAAGTGTATCCAAGGTTTTACTTAGCATGCGCCCATCTTTGCTATTTTCAGGATGTTTCAGGATTTATATTGCTTTTTATGCCTTCTTTCCTCGGGAATATAAGCATATTCAATCCTGCGAATGTCTCTCTGGGATGTAGTTCCCCCCAAATAACTTTTAAATATGTTATAGTAATTGGTGACATCATATTCCTACAAAATTGTGTTTGTCTCCCTATAAACTTTTGAACCCATGAACCTCATTTCACCAAACTCTGTACACATATAGTACTTAGTAAGGACACAGATACACAGACAGGTAACTGATTTCATAAGCATACTTTCCGAATGAAAGATAGGCTAACGACACACGGGATGAAACGATACCGGTTGATAAGGTAAAAACAGTATTTTACGGGATTATGACCGTTTTTTGAGTGCAATGCTCATTATGTCTTCATGGACATGGTGAGCATGTGTGATCATCAGGTTTGTGTTTCGATCTTGAAATATATGGTTCTTTCGGAGAGTGGGGTAAGGGTCATATTAGAAACCAAGCTATTATACTGTGCATGTAAAAATTATATATTGCGGAATGATGGCCAATCTCGAGTGTGGTGATTGTTCAAAAATAAGTATATTATCATATGGCGTCGTAGCCAAACCAGAAGATGGCCGCTTCCAATACGGCAGAGTGTATGCGCAGAATATAACGTATGTTATTTAGCATTCGCAGAAAAAAAAATTACTCTGGACGACACACATGCTATTGCTATTAACTAAATATCTGGTGGCAGCCAAAAAATATATTGTCAATAAAAAATGTGTAACTTTATAGCTTTAATACCTGTCAATCTACTCGTTGTTTTTTTTAGCGACAGCCAAATTCAGCTTTGTAAAGAAAAAACCAAATAGTTTTTGTAACTACTTACAAATGTTTTCTTTGAGCGCAACGCCGGGAAATGGGATTTGACTCTGCGTGAATGGTTGAGTTGAGTTGAAAGATTTGGGTGTCTCTTAACGACGTATTGAGAGCCAATGAAGGTGAAATGAGGTGAGAATGTAGCCAAAATGAAAGGGTGGGGGAAACGGGAGATCGCTGAGAAAACCCGCGGACCAGCGGCCTGGTCCGGTACGAGTCCCACTTGCGAAAATCCGGGAATGTCCCGACCGTGGATCGGGCCTGGTTTGCCTTGGCGGGAGGCGAGCAGTCTAACCGCTCAGCCACCGAGGCCCCTGGCGTAATGGGAGGGCTGTGGTCTAGTGAAGCGGTTCTGCGTCTCATTTACTAAACTCTCTGCCAGGGACCGGAAGTCGAGGAGGACTGATCATCGCAGCACCGACGTCCAGCAAGCTGCCGGCCCATGTTCACGACAAGGACGTAGGCAACAAGCTGCTAGCGAAGGTCGAGTGAAGACGCCTTCCCATAATAGGGTTGTTGACGGTCTCCCCGACTCCCGCATTCCTTCTATGGGAAGTGGAATTTCGGAAAACGATTTATCGTCGGAGGCCCGGAGATATCGCCTGCGATTACGCATAGCCAAGGTGCCGTTTCCGTTTCTCAGCGAACACTTACATATCAAGAAAACAGCTTTGGGACTTTTTGNTGCCGTTTCCGTTTCTCAGCGAACACTTACATATCAAGAAAACAGCTTTGGGACTTTTTGGAAGAATGTACGGACAGAAGCACAAATATATTTCCTCTAAAAAAATTCTTTAAAATAGCTAAATTTTTGAAAACTTTAACCATTGCAAAACGGAGTAGTGTATANTATTTCCTCTAAAAAAATTCTTTAAAATAGCTAAATTTTTGAAAACTTTAACCATTGCAAAACGGAGTAGTGTATATTATCGAAACACAGTAGTCGCAACGTGATGAAAGATTGTTTAAAAATGATTAGCACAGACAATTTCATTCCGAACTGAATAAACCAATGCTCATGTTCAAGGCACCCACGGATTGTCTATAACTGCGGTAACTCTGTGATGGTCGTCAAATGATTACTGCATTATTTCTGTAAGGTGGCGGAGTGGTATCCTTGCGATCTGCAGTGTTCCCCATACAAGAATGTACAGGCTTTGAGTTTGTATTTTCTCATGCGAGAGAGAAAAATTATAAATAATGAGTTAATCTTTATTAAGGTTACAGATGCAACAAAAATGGGCAATCTATCGTGGACTTGAACACACATGTTAATATATGCCGTATGTCCTGATAAGGTTGTAGAATGGCAAAGCGATTGGTTACAGAAAGGTCATCTTCATAAAAGTAAGCTGTTATACTTGTGGGGCTCCTCTAGTGTGGCCAAGATATAGATTACCGTTTTATGATGTAATTGTTTTTGAGGTGTATAAGCACGAGTACCATTGCGATAGTTTTATAAAACGTCTTTGCGAAGGTATGTCAGTGCGGCACCCAGTAAAAGGTGGTTTGGGAAAGGTTATTTCATTGAAAGAAAAACTATTTGATTTGTATCCAATGGGCCACCATCGAACAGATGTTGATTTCTTAATCGAGTGACTGTAGTTGAGGCGACACGTCCCTATCGGGAATGAGAAAGGAGACCTGCTTTAAAAGGGCAGAAGTTTGACGAACCAGAAATCATTAGCATTTCTTCTGAAAGTTCTGGTTCTTCTATTTCCACGATGGACGTGACACTACCCCCTGCTGAACGTGAGACTGGGGAACACAGAAGGAGCTTAGAACTGTTGGAAATTCTTCATCTAAAGCACCCCTCGGTTGGCACGGTCACGTAACAACAGAGATAAAAAAAGTAATTTGCTGTACGAGAAAAAGTTCATCTCTCATTCGCAGAATGTCACCTTACGTCAGCTTGAAGTGCAACGGGTGCTGAGTTTAGATCCCTGAAGAAGGGAAGGCATTATTGCGTGATACAATTTTTTATGTAGTATATTACGGTTTGTTGCAAGTGGCGTAAATATTCTTGCTGTCAAAAAATTTTGAGAGATGGAGAACCGATAAACATATATTACACACCAACTTTAAACTCTTTTGTTTATGGCATTCGTTAAATTAATACGCCAGTGTTCGCCTTATTTGAATTCCTTTATCCAAACAGAGAAGAAAACTGACCTCAAATATAATTACAACAGGTTACTTTCGCCTTTTATACTGGAAAAATGTGCTAATTCGCAGTTCCTTTAAACATCAATAAAATTGTTAACAATTAATTTTTCTTTTTTCTTAACTGCGAAATGTTGACAAGATTATTTATTAAAAGAAAATTAATGGATGGTTTGTTTGAGGCAACATAATGCTTGTTTCAGTTATTAATATACTATATACGATAGTTTCAGCATAATTGGTTTTAATTCAGATTTAGTTGTTGATGAAACGAAGATTGTCATTTAAACTGGATATTCACTTTTTTCTCTGGGAAAACGTAGTGTTGTGGTTCACCACATCTTGTTTCGTAAACTAAATATTTTGTAAACCTCTAAAATTTTATACTTGTAGTTTTTTATAATAATAGTCATTGAACTGAAACGCGTTTAGCGAAGCTCAGAAGGATTGCTGCCTCATCCACTCTTCAATTGTGGCTAATTTAGGTTGACTATCCTGAAATTTTACATGGAGTAATAAATTAAGATGTGGAAGCAACGCAGTGCAGTGTTTTGGAGAAAAATGAGTACTTCGATAAAATTTACCGACCGTTGGCAACGTCCACGCCATTTTCCATGCATGATAGTGTGAGCTGGCGTCCGACAGAGATCGTCTTATTTTACCACAGTAGACCTGCGTCCTAAGCCACAGATATTCTGGGAAAAGAAAAAAAATAGAGTAAATTTCTTGGACAATCTGGGTAAATTCGTGAATTCAAATGTTTCACTATGATCAGAATTCGCAGGAAAGATGCCGTACAAATAGTATTATACTTCGAGAAAAATCAGAATTTCTGTGGACTGCTAAGAAAGGTTTTTTTTTTATAAGAGCTGTAATCCTCTAATGTAAGCAACTCTAGTTCTGGAGCGTGAAGTCCGAAAATGAAGCAGACGATTGGCGACGAAAGTACAAAGTACCGTAACTGCACACTTACAAAGTATGGCGGGTCAGGATGGCGGACGCTTTTGCATAACATTTCTTGTTGATGGGTGCAGCTGAACATTCGTCTACGGTTGACTGTGCACGAGGGTCGTTATGCTTATGCGCCAAGCATCACGAACGAGCAGTTTGCATAAACAGTTTTTTGCAGGCGTAATTTGCAAACAAATAACTGCAGTGCCCCAGAGCTAGAAGATGTGATCTAGAATGGAGATTTCTTGCGATAGAGGGTCACTTGAAATGTTGCAGCAACAGTGGGCAAGGTGGAAGACTCAATTATTCGACATATTCAGGAAATCCCCTAGAAAACTTTGACATGGTAATAGTGTTCAAACTTTGATGATGCCTAGGAAGTCAGTACAATCTGTTTGTGGTTATCTATTTGGCCGAAATCTCCCCTATTATTATCAGATGATCTTCACTGGATCAAAATGTAGTTGATTGTTCCTTACTATCTATATTTCATCAGGGTTTCAGCATACTCACTATTTGACAACCGAAGCTTTAGTAAACCTCTTTGTATTCAAGTTCTTTAGTGTAAAAACTCTCCTCTTCGCAAAGAAGGATATTTTTCTTCTGCTGTATACTGCACAGGATTTTACAGTGACGTATTAATTATTCACCTATGTATGTGAGTACAGTTATAGTGATAAATATATGTAAAACTATCATGATTCTATTGTAATATTACTATGTAGAAGGGCTGCTTGTTTCAAATTTAATATGTATATTTTAAATTATAAGTAAATTAATAGAAAATGTTTATAAGTTCGTGACCAGAAAATGTTTATTGTGACTTTTAAGCGGGCCGCCTGCCTGAGTTTTTTCTCCTTTTTTTTTTGTTTGGCTGAGAAGAGCGGGAGCTATAAGGGTTAATCTGGCATGCGCTACAAGAGCTCTGAAATGACGTGCTGTGTTCTCGTAGTGCTGCGTGTACCTATGGGAATTTCAGCTGCGACCCTATCATTTTATTGATGAAAAGTCTGTAGTAAAGTTCAATACAGGCTTCTATCGTAGTTTGACTCGTGTCCGGCTAGTGTGATTTAAGATACGGTAGTCTGAAAACAGCCTTTTGTAACTATATTTTAGGACTCGAAAATAATATTTACAGTATTCGTGGTATCTTTAAAGTACCATTCCGTTCTCGTCTGGTGTGTGATGTCTTTTCGTAGGTAAACATACTGGGGAGACGTTTAATAGTTTCGTCGGAAACGAGGATTTCATACACTCTGCATCGTAGTTCAATTGCCAGGTAGGCGTGACCATTAAAAGTGTCGGATACCAAAAGTGAATAATTTTTAATTTGTACTAACATTGTTTAATTTGTATGCATTGGATGTGATGCCAATTTCCTCGAATAACAAAAATTACACTTTTTATTTTTGAATAATTTTATGTCAAATATGAAATGTTCCTATTTAAGAGCTCTATAATAACAAATAAATGAAAACATTTACAAAGTAAACCATTGCCGTAGGCTAAGCATATGCAATTACCAAATAACAAACCTAATATATACATATAAAAATACAGAATATGAAAATGTATTTTGCATATTTTTAACGTTACAAAAAACGCACGAGAATACTTCAAGAGATGTCAACTGGACTTGGAACTGCTCTCAGTGAAATAAGATATTTTCTTTTTTTTTGTAAAGTGATCTTCTGGTTTGTTGCCGCATATAATGTTTATAAATATCAAACTGATGCCTTTGTTGCATATTGATTAAATTATCGATTGTATTGGGGTACGTGAAGATGTGTAAAACTATGTTTCACAGGTATGGCAAGTTTTGTTAAAGAGCACAGTCCATAGCTACAGTTAATTATTTTCATTTTGACGGTAGAAGTTAAATCACGAGGTTGATTTAATTTGCAATTGCATAAACTGTTACATTTTTGACGGTATTTTCAGACGGATGAGCGTAATGTTATTAGTCGCCCCCAACAATTTGCTGAAAGTAAAATATTTGTCTGTAGGTGCTATCACTGTTTTTCGTATTTGGCTCAAATTATTATTTTGGAATGCCAATGCTGAGTAAATACGAAGTCCTTGGATTTAAATTAATAAAATATCACATCCATGTTTCAATACCATCAACAACTTTACATCTAACGGCATATGATGTAACATTTAATCTGTCTCATGACAATCTTGAACAAAATAACTTTTCCTTGGAATTTTTTGTTATGCTATTAATTTTATGGATTTTTTTATTTTATATATATATATATAAATAAAAATAAATAAAAATATATAATCAGGTTATATGTCACATAGATCACTCTACTCTGCTCTGATTGTTGAAAGAGAGACGCCTTACTGCCGTTGTTTTTAGGACGCTTCATTTATCTATCTACATTCTAGTGACACACAATTTTGAACCAACAATGAAGTAAATCAGGCTATGAATTTCGTTTCCTTGTTATTTTTGACGAGTTTTGTTCTTCAACTACATGAAGATAAAACATAACGATAGACCTAGTGACATACGCCAATTATGCGAAAACTTAATGTTATTAGAAACGCAAATTTGTTGCTGTCACGGCAAATCAAAAATATATTTTGTACAAAGAATATTACTTTAGTTATAAGCAGTTCAAACATTATGACTTTAATGAGACCTTAAGAATTGGTCCGGTTTCATATTAAGTACAAAGTATGCTACGAAAGGAGTATTTCCCCGTTTGTTTGGATTTAGTTTCTTGTACCGAAACAAGAATGCCCTGTAATCGCTTCCGCCTGCAACTCGCACGCTGCCACCTGAGTATTTAAGAAATCAAACTTTGAATATAATCGCTGTCTAAAACTTCACGTGTTTTAACAGATACACTGACCAACGAGATCCCAGTAAAATTTGCAGTGATATAGGTAAGTAGTTCCATGTCTCAACTTACTATTAAAAGAATTATGTTAAAATTTTGTGGAGATTGAAATTATTTTTGTGTTGGTTTTATGCACACATGTGTAATAATAAGCAACTGATATACTTAGGTTCTTGCAAAACGTTTTACGCTTTCAGTTGANTGTTGATGGGTGCAGCTGAACATTCGTCTACGGTTGACTGTGCACGAGGGTCGTTATGCTTATGCGCCAAGCATCGCGAACGAGCAGTTTGCATAAACAGTTTTTTGCAGGCGTAATTTGCAAACAAATAACTGCAGTGCCCCAGAGCTAGAAGATGTGATCTAGAATGGAGATTTATTGCGATAGAGGGTGACTTGAAATGTCGCAGCAACAGTGGGCAAGGTGGAAGACTCAATTATTCGACATATTCAGGAAATCCCCTTGAAAACTTTGACATGGTAATAGTGTTCAAACTTTGATGATGCCTAGGAAATCAGTACAATCTGTTTGTGGTTATCTATTTGGCCGAAATCTCCCCTATTATTATCAGATGATCTTCACTGGAACAAAATGTAGTTGATTGTTCCTTACTATCTATATTTCATCAGGGTTTCAACATACTCACTATCTGACAACCGAAGCTTTAGTAAACCTCTTTGTATTCAAGTTCTTTAGTGTAAAAACTCTCCTCTTCGCAAAGAAGGATATTTTTCTTCTGCTGTATACTGCACAGGATTTTACAGTGACGTATTAATTATTCACCTATGTATGTGAGTACAGTTATAGTGATAAATATATGTAAAACTATCATGATTCTATTGTAATATTACTATGTAGAAGGGCTGCTTGTTTCAAATTTAATATGTATATTTTAAATTATAAGTAAATTAATAGAAAATGTTTATAAGTTCGTGACCAGAAAATGTTTATTGTGACTTTTAAGCGGGCCGCCTGCCTGAGTTTTTTCTCCTTTTTTTTTTGTTTGGCTGAGAAGAGCGGGAGCTATAAGGGTTAATCTGGCATGCGCTACAAGAGCTCTGAAATGACGTGCTGTGTTCTCGTAGTGCTGCGTGTACCTATGGGAATTTCAGCTGCGACCCTATCATTTTATTGATGAAAAGTCTGTAGTAAAGTTCAATACAGGCTTCTATCGTAGTTTGACTCGTGTCCGGCTAGTGTGATTTAAGATACGGTAGTCTGAAAACAGCCTTTTGTGACTATATTGTAGGAATCGAAAATAATATTTACTTTAAAGTACCATTCCGTTCTCGTCTGGTGTGTGATGTCTTTTCGTAGGTAAACATACTGGGGAGACGTTTAATAGTTTCGTCGGAAACGAGGATTTCACACACTCTGCATCGCAGTTCAATTGCCAGGTAGTCGTAACCATTAAAAGTGTCGGATACCAAAAGTGAATAATTTTTAATTTGTACTAACATTGTTTAATTTGTATGCATTGGATGTGATGCCGATTTCCTCGAATAACAAAAATTACACTTTTTATTTTTGGATAATTTTATGTCAAATATGAAATGTTCCTATTTAAGAGCTCTATAATAACAAATAAATGAAAACATTTACAAAGTAAACCATTGCCGTAGGCTAAGCATATGCAATTACCAAATAACAAACCTAATATATACATATAAAAATACAGAATATGAAAATGTATTTTGCATATTTTTAACGTTACAAAAAACGCACGAGAATACTTCAAGAGATGTCAACTGGACTTGGAACTGCTCTCAGTGAAATAAGATATTTTCTTTTTTTTTGTAAAGTGATCTTCTGGTTTGTTGCCGCATATAATGTTTATAAATATCAAACTGATGCCTTTGTTGCATATTGATTAAATTATCGATTGTATTGGGGTACGTGAAGATGTGTAAAACTATGTTTCACAGGTATGGCAAGTTTTGTTAAAGAGCACAGTCCATAGCTACAGTTAATTATTTTCATTTTGACGGTAGAAGTTAAATCACGAGGTTGATTTAAAAACGTTAACGTATTTGACAATGTAAAAACTGCCATAATTCAGACGGATGAGCGTAATGTTATTAGTCGCCCCCAACAATTTGCTGAAAGTAAAATATTTGTCTGTAGGTGCTATCACTGTTTTTCGTATTTGGCTCAAATTATTATTTTGGAATGCCAATGCTGAGTAAATACGAAGTCCTTGGATTTAAATTAATAAAATATCACATCCATGTTTCAATACCATCAACAACTTTACATCTAACGGCATATGATGTAACATTTAATCTGTCTCATGACAATCTTGAACAAAATAACTTTTCCTTGGAATTTTTTGTTATGCTATTAATTTTATGGATTTTTTTATTTTATATATATATATATAAATAAAAATAAATAAAAATATATAATCAGGTTATATGTCACATAGATCACTCTACTCTGCTCTGATTGTTGAAAGAGAGACGCCTTACTGCCGTTGTTTTTAGGACGCTTCATTTATCTATCTACATTCTAGTGACACACAATTTTGAACCAACAATGAAGTAAATCAGGCTATGAATTTCGTTTCCTTGTTATTTTTGACGAGTTTTGTTCTTCAACTACATGAAGATAAAACATAACGATAGACCTAGTGACATACGCCAATTATGCGAAAACTTAATGTTATTAGAAACGCAAATTTGTTGCTGTCACGGCAAATCAAAAATATATTTTGTACAAAGAATATTACTTTAGTTATAAGCAGTTCAAACATTATGACTTTAATGAGACCTTAAGAATTGGTCCGGTTTCATATTAAGTACAAAGTATGCTACGAAAGGAGTATTTCCCCGTTTGTTTGGATTTAGTTTCTTGTACCGAAACAAGAATGCCCTGTAATCGCTTCCGCCTGCAACTCGCACGCTGCCACCTGAGTATTTAAGAAATCAAACTTTGAATATAATCGCTGTCTAAAACTTCACGTGTTTTAACAGATACACTGACCAACGAGATCCCAGTAAAATTTGCAGTGATATAGGTAAGTAGTTCCATGTCTCAACTTACTATTAAAATAATTATTTTTTTAATTTTGTGGAGATTGAAATTATGTTTGTGTTTGTTTTATGCACACATGTGTAATAATAAGCAACTGATATACTTAGGTTCTTGCAAAACGTTTTACGCTTTCAGTTGATCGACGCATGAATTTAGCGAGAGGGTCAAAGGAAACGGTAATATTTTATAAGGCGAAATAATAAAAAATATGCAAGAAAGTAGGTCCTACAGAAATCTTCAGTTAACCATGAGCAGCATTTAGACATAGCTACATTAAAGCGCGACAAATGGTGAGGTAAGAGAAGGCGCGATCATTATCCTTGATGAAGGTTACTTCTGCCACAGGTTGGGAAGATCAATGTTTAAAATTTGGAAAAGGGAAAATTTTCGCCACTAAGAAAGCGCTTGTTTCGCATGTGTACCAAGTTTTCAATATTTTTTTCATTAAAAAACCGGATAATTGCAATCATCATAATTCAGATATAAAATAACTTCGTAATTAATTTAAATCTTTCCCTTTTAAGATTCAAGTAGCTTAAAATTTTAACAAAAAGTTACCTTTCAGAACATTGCGCACCTGACGGTGGAAATTTTCCCTAACACACACTCTCCCATAATAAATCTCGTTTAATTCCTAACCTGAATAGAATTAACCTCACCTTATGTCAGTGTTTGACGTTAAGCTGCCTATTCTGGCTTACTTGTGGCAATTGGAAGTGCAGGAAATATGCGGAGGAATTATTCATTACAGCTCGTCTTAATTTACTGAATATTACAGATATTTTCGGGCTGGGGTCATGAGTATATAATAACAATTTTTACGTCTAAAGCCGAGACAGACATGACGGTACCTTTAAGGTCAAAATCGACTTCTGTGTGAAAGTTATCATTGAAGTAACTTTTAAAATACAAAAAAAAAACTATTAAAAATTATTTGTCTGTTTTAAGTCAGAATACTAACATATATATTCAGTGGTTCTAACGTTACCAAGACAGCGAGAATTCGACGAACATATAACATTTTTCTTAAATAAAAATTGTCCTGTAATATAGTAGCTATAACATAAAAAAACACAAAAAGTAAAGCATGAGTTTATTTGATATGTGCCAACATAATATTTCTGCTGATTAAAGATTATAATTACAATTAAAACTTCTATAATAAATTTAATAAACTTAATTACATTTACTAATTGCAAAAAAAATTATAAAATGAAGCTATTTCGCATACATCAATTATTTACATATTTATATTTGTAGGTTTAACACGACTTATTACTTTTTGTAAAGAAACAAAATAAACTTTGGTAAAAATAAATTTAACCAGTACAAACATGCGAACTGCTGCTTCGCACAATTTCTGTGATATCGAACTCGACATTTCTCTTCGAAATGTTTTAGAAGATAACTATCGTTCATTCCCATACGACAAATTAACGAGCAAAGTTCCTCTAGATTGACGGTCTGTATAAAAAAAACACAATATTTTTTTTCGGGCACTACAAAGGCTTGGGCAATATAGTCCTTTGTTTGCTAGGTGACGTCGGTTCTTCCTTGAATGTCGCCCAAGAAACTTCAGGAGGTTGTGCTACATTGCGTAAACATGTTTACAAAATGTGCCTTGGTGGTTGCGTCAATGTCCAAATTTAAGTGAAATAAGTCTCCCTGACGTCAGTCAAAGGTGTGACATATGAATAGTGTTCGCAACCAGCGCCAGGGGTTTGTCTCTCTCTGCTACGCAGTTCGAGCCTATTTTAGATCTCCTTGGTCACGCCGAGTTACAAGACAATATATCCTGTAACAAGGGCTCGATTCCAGTAGAAAATAGGTGCACTTTCAGTACATACACGTAAATATATGCACAAATGTACTAATAAACATATTTGTGTGTAAGCCAAACCCTTGGGTAATAGTTCCAGGTACAATTTTGAGGACGTTCTTAAGGAAACTTATTTATCTAAGTTTCCGCCTGATAAAAAATGAATAAATATGTTTGTGTTAGGTTTATACACCGGAAAAATACTGTATATAAAGCGTATAATGTTGTGATTTAAGAAAAGAGTAATTCAATTGATAAGTCATGAACTGTGCAAAAATAATGTTAACTGCTTTTCATTCGCGTTAAATCTTTCATAACCCAATTGACTTTTAAAGCCATCATTAAAATTTTAATAAATGAATAAAGGTTATTTATACACACATTTGCTCATTGACATTCGATATAAAAGTTACTTTGAAGATCTCTTATAGTTTACGAATCGTGGTTTTTANACACACATTTGCTCATTGACATTCGATATAAAAGTTACTTTGAAGATCTCTTATAGTTTACGAATCGTGGTTTTTCAAGAGATGACATTTGCTGGAAACTTGAATAACTAGACATTTAAAATACGTTTTTAAACGTATCCATTATTTGAAATTGTATTGCATAAAACTGTGTATTTTGAAATATTTTATTTTCAGTTTTTTTCCAAATTGTATAAGAAATTAATGCATCCATAGAGACATTTCCATACAATTATATTTTCTTAAGGCGGGGAAAATATTTTGAAGACAAATTCTGGATTTTGCGTTGCGCAATTATGTAAAGAATATTAATATTCTGAAAGTTGTAGAAAATGCATGTGCAACTGCGGTAATTGGTCTCTAAAGTCCAGTGGCACGGCCTCCTCGCTATAAGAGCATGACGTCTTTGTAAGCACGTCCACAGAACACTGGTTATAAATAAAGAATTTCGGTCAACAAATTTACAAACCTTTATTTATACATTACATTGGTAAAAAAGACAATACTGGAGTTAGGCTTTGAAGTAACTAGGGCAATGCATGTATTCCTATACAATCTAAGTTACCCTGATATTTATCTGCATACATTATTATCAGCAGTTCACATAACCTTGAAAATAATTTGCTTTACGTATCATTTTAGGTCTCTCTTCGCTTTTAACACAACGGTAGATCATTCACTACCGTACTGGCCTTAATTTTACTGAGTACCAAGTTGATGTTTTCTCCCGCGATCAGTTACTGATAGCATGTCGTAAAAAGTAGGATACAAGCTTTGAAAATGCCATGCGGGTAAAATAATCAACATTTAAGATCAGCAAATACAATTACCTTTCAACTAACACACGTTAATTCACACACTTAATGTTCACATACACAGAGGTAACAATAAAAAAAGAAGAAAAATTATTGCACGTATAAATAAATGGTAACAAAAGTAAACAATTATAGTAATTATTTAGAATGGACTATACGGTGATTTATGTTTCAATTGCAATTCATAGGCTCAGTGGAAACAAAAATGAAATAATGGATCTTCAGTGTACTTTCCTATAGACAGTGGCGCTGCAATCGAATTTTGAAGTCCATAAAAGTTTTAATTTGTGTACAAAACTTTGCAGCAAGAAGAAGTTACTGGCACAATTAATTCACCTATTTTATAACACACTGATATGTGCAAGTAAATTTGTGGAAATCTTAGGTTGCTTGGACAGCTGAATTTGAGTCTTAAATATCATTTAACCAAAATAATGTGGCATTAAAACCTTAAGATATTTCAAACAGACTCGAAATACATACATTCTCATATTGCTACTCGCATAGAAAAAAATTATGAATTATGGCGAATAATGATTTCAATNTTTGTAAAGCGATCTTCTGGTTTGTTGCAGCAGATAATGTTTTTAAATGTCAAACTGATGCCTTTGTTGGATAATGATAAAATTATCGATTGTATTGGGGTACGTGAAGATGCGTAAAACTAAGTTTCACAGGCATGACAAGTTTTGGTAAAGATCACAATCCATAGCTACAATTTATTATTTTTATTTTGACGGTAGAAGTTATATCACGAGCTTGATTTAAAAACGTTAGCATATTTGACAATGTCAAAACTGCTTTAATTCAGACGGATGAGCGTTATGTTATTAGTCGCCCCCAACAATTTGCTGAAAGTAAAATATTTTTCTGTACGCGCTATCAGTGTTTTTCTTATTTGGTTCAAATTATTATTTTGGAATGCTAATGCCGAGTAAATACGAAGTCCTCGGATTTAAATCAACAAAATGTCACATCCATGTTTTAATACCATGAACAACTTTACATCTAACGGCATATGATGTAAAATTTTATCTGTCTCGAGACAATCTCGAACAAAATAACTTTTCCTTGCGATTTTTTGTTGTGCTATTAATTTTAAGGATTTTTTTTTACTATATAAGTGTATATATATATATATATATATATATATATATATATAATTATATGCTTTTTATATGCCACATAGATAACTCTGCTCTGCTCGGATTGTCGAAAGAGAGACGCCTTAGAGCCGTTGTTTTTAGGACGCTTCATTTATCTATCTACATTCTAGTGACACAAAATTTTAAACCAACAATAAAATAAATGTATGAATTTCATTTCATTGTTATTTTTGGCGAGTTTTATTCTTCAACTACATGCAGATAAAATATAACGATGGACCTAGTGACCTACACATACACACGCCAATTATGTGACAGCTTAATGTTATTAGAAACGCAAATTTGTTTCTGTCATTGCAAATCGAAAATATATTTTGTGCAAAGAATATTACTTTAGTTATAAGCAGTTCAAACATTATGACTTTAATGAGACCTTAAGAATTGGTCCGGTCTCATTTTAAGTACAAAGTATGCTACGAAAGGAGTATTTCCCCGTTTGTTTGGATTCAGTTTCTTGTACCGACACAAGAATGCCCTGTAATCGCTTCCGCCTGCAACTCGCACGCTGTCACCTGAGTATTTAAGAAATCAAACTTTGAATATAATCGCTGTCTAAAACTTCACGTGTTTTAACAGATACACTGACCAACGAGATCCCAGTAAAATTGGCAGTGATATAAGTAAGTAGTTCCATGTCTCAACTTACTATTAAAATAATTATTTTTTTAATTTTGTGGAGATTGAAATTATGTTTGTGTTTGTTTTATGCACACATGTGTAATAATAAGCAACTGATATACTTAGGTTCTTGCAAAACGTTTTACGCTTTCAGTTGATCGACGCATGAATTTAGCGAGAGGGTCAAAGGAAACGGTAATATTTTATAAGGCGAAATAATAAAAAATATGCAAGAAAGTAGGTCCTACAGAAATCTTCAGTTAACCATGAGCAGCATTTAGACATAGCTACATTAAAGCGCGACAAATGGTGAGGTAAGAGAAGGCGCGATCATTATCCTTGATGAAGGTTACTTCTGCCACAGGTTGGGAAGATCAATGTTTAAAATTTGGAAAAGGGAAAATTTTCGCCACTAAGAAAGCGCTTGTTTCGCATGTGTACCAAGTTTTCAATATTTTTTTCATTAAAAAACCGGATAATTGCAATCATCATAATTCAGATATAAAATAACTTCGTAATTAATTTAAATCTTTCCCTTTTAAGATTCAAGTAGCTTAAAATTTTAACAAAAAGTTACCTTTCAGAACATTGCGCACCTGACGGTGGAAATTTTCCCTAACACACACTCTCCCATAATAAATCTCGTTTAATTCCTAACCTGAATAGAATTAACCTCACCTTATGTCAGTGTTTGACGTTAAGCTGCCTATTCTGGCTTACTTGTGGCAATTGGAAGTGCAGGAAATATGCGGAGGAATTATTCATTACAGCTCGTCTTAATTTACTGAATATTACAGATATTTTCGGGCTGGGGTCATGAGTATATAATAACAATTTTTACGTCTAAAGCCGAGACAGACATGACGGTACCTTTAAGGTCAAAATCGACTTCTGTGTGAAAGTTATCATTGAAGTAACTTTTAAAATACAAAAAAAAAACTATTAAAAATTATTTGTCTGTTTTAAGTCAGAATACTAACATATATATTCAGTGGTTCTAACGTTACCAAGACAGCGAGAATTCGACGAACATATAACATTTTTCTTAAATAAAAATTGTCCTGTAATATAGTAGCTATAACATAAAAAAACACAAAAAGTAAAGCATGAGTTTATTTGATATGTGCCAACATAATATTTCTGCTGATTAAAGATTATAATTACAATTAAAACTTCTATAATAAATTTAATAAACTTAATTACATTTACTAATTGCAAAAAAAATTATAAAATGAAGCTATTTCGCATACATCAATTATTTACATATTTATATTTGTAGGTTTAACACGACTTATTACTTTTTGTAAAGAAACAAAATAAACTTTGGTAAAAATAAATTTAACCAGTACAAACATGCGAACTGCTGCTTCGCACAATTTCTGTGATATCGAACTCGACATTTCTCTTCGAAATGTTTTAGAAGATAACTATCGTTCATTCCCATACGACAAATTAACGAGCAAAGTTCCTCTAGATTGACGGTCTGTATAAAAAAAACACAATATTTTTTTTCGGGCACTACAAAGGCTTGGGCAATATAGTCCTTTGTTTGCTAGGTGACGTCGGTTCTTCCTTGAATGTCGCCCAAGAAACTTCAGGAGGTTGTGCTACATTGCGTAAACATGTTTACAAAATGTGCCTTGGTGGTTGCGTCAATGTCCAAATTTAAGTGAAATAAGTCTCCCTGACGTCAGTCAAAGGTGTGACATATGAATAGTGTTCGCAACCAGCGCCAGGGGTTTGTCTCTCTCTGCTACGCAGTTCGAGCCTATTTTAGATCTCCTTGGTCACGCCGAGTTACAAGACAATATATCCTGTAACAAGGGCTCGATTCCAGTAGAAAATAGGTGCACTTTCAGTACATACACGTAAATATATGCACAAATGTACTAATAAACATATTTGTGTGTAAGCCAAACCCTTGGGTAATAGTTCCAGGTACAATTTTGAGGACGTTCTTAAGGAAACTTATTTATCTAAGTTTCCGCCTGATAAAAAATGAATAAATATGTTTGTGTTAGGTTTATACACCGGAAAAATACTCTATATAAAGCGTATAATATTGCGATTTAAGAAAAGAGTAATTCAATTGAGAAGACATGAACTGTGCAAAAAATAATGTATACTGCTTTTCATTTGCGTTAAATCTTTCATAACCCAATTGACATTTAAAGTCGTCATAAAAATTTCACTTAATGAATAAAGGTTATTTATACACACACATTTGCTCATTGACATTCGATATAAAAGTTACTTTGAAGATCTCTTATAGTTTACGAATCGTGGTTTTTAAAGAGATGACATTTGCTGTACACTTGAATAACTAGCCATTTAAAATACGTTTTTAAACGCATCCAGTATTTGAAATTGTGTTGCATAAAACTGTGTATTTTGAAATATTTTATTTTCAGTTTTTTTCCACATTGTATAAGAATTAATGCATCCATAGAGACATTTCCATACAATTATATTTTCTTAAGGCGGGGAAAATATTTCAAAGACAAATTCTGGATTTTGCGTTGTGCGATTATGCAAAGAATATTAAAATACTAAGAGATGAACAAAATGCATGTGCAACTGCGGTAATTGGTCTCTAAAATCCAGTGGCACGGCCTCCCCGGTATAAGAGCATGACGTCTTTGTAAGCACGTCCACAGAACACTGGTTAGAAATAAAGAATTTTGGCCAACGATTTTACAAACCTTTATTTACACATTTTATTGGTAAAAAAGACAATACTGGAGTTAAGCTTTGAAGTAGTTACGGCAATGCATGTTTTCCTATGCAATCTAAGTTACCCTGATATTTAACTGCATACATTGTTATCAACAGTACACGTAACCTTGTAGATAATTTGCTTTACGTATCATTTAATGCCTCTCTTCGCTTTTAACACAACGGTAGATCATTCACTACCCTACTGGCCTTAATTTTACTGAGTACCAAGTTGATATTTTCTCCCGCGATCAGTTACTGATAGCATGTCGTAAAAAGTAGGATAAAAGCTTTGAAAATGCCATGCGGGTAAAATAATCAACATTTAAGATCAGCAAATACAATTACCTTTCAACTAGCACACGTTAATTCACACACTTAATGTAACAATAAAAAAAGTAGAAAAATTATTGCACTTATAAATAAATGGTAACAAAAGTAAACAATTCTGGCAATTATTTAGAATGGACTATACGGTGATTTATGTTTCAATTGCAATTCATAGGCTCAGTGGAAACAAAAATTAAATAATGGAACTTCAGTGTTCTTTCCTATAGACAGTAGAGCTGTGTCGCTGCAATCGAATTTTGAAGTTCATAAAAGTTTAAATTTGTGTACAAAACTTGGCAGCAAGAAGATACTGACACAATTAATTCACCTATTTTATAACACACTGATATGTGCAAGTAAATTTGTGGAAACTTAGGTTGCTTGGACAGCTGAATTTGAGTCTTAAATATCATTTAACCAAAATAATGTGGCATTAAAACCTTAAGATATTTCAAACATACTCGAAATACATACATTCTCATATTGCTACTCGCATAGAAAAAAATTATGAATTATGGCGAATAATGATTTCAATNACTCGAAATACATACATTCTCATATTGCTACTCGCATAGAAAAAAATTATGAATTATGGCGAATAATGATTTCAATAAAGGTTATTCAAAATGTTTGCTTATTTCAACACATATGGCCTGATTAAAATGCTAGTTTGTGCTAACTATTTGTAGGCAATCAAATTTTTTTCCAAAATGTGATTTTTGTANATGGCCTGATTAAAATGCTAGTTTGTGCTAACTATTTGTAGGCAATCAAATTTTTTTCCAAAATGTGATTTTTGTAAAACATTAAATGTTAAACATTTCCTTCGTCGGTTAAACACTGTTGAGTTGATAGGACACATGCTTAGACGTAAAATNATGGCCTGATTAAAATGCTAGTTTGTGCTAACTATTTGTAGGCAATCAAATTTTTTTCCAAAATGTGATTTTTGTGAAACATTAAATGTTAAACATTTCCTTCGTCGGTTAAACACTGTTGAGTTGATAGGACACATGCTTAGACGTAAAATNAAACATTAAATGTTAAACATTTCCTTCGTCGGTTAAACACTGTTGAGTTGATAGGACACATGCTTAGACGTAAAATGTTTCACATTATTTCTTTATTTTTCTTTACAGGCAGAACATGAAAAATAACTCTGTTCACTGAATAGGTACTCCTTATAACACTTGTTTGAAATCAGTTAAATGTCTTGAAATTCATATCTAACATTTTAAACGGAATATTCCCTTTAATTTTTATAATAAAATGCACTATTTTTATCAACTAATAATTCTGGGGGCATTATTTACAGCCACAAAAATAATATATTTGTAAGCTTAATTTTTCAGGCATCATAACGTCCCGAGACAGCAGATGAAATGCACTATTACGTACCTAATGGTTTTTATCATTTTCCAAGCTTTATTTAAATCGAAAAATGATTCAAATTAAATNGAAATGCACTATTACGTACCTAATGGTTTTTATCATTTTCCAAGCTTTATTTAAATCGAAAAATGATTCATATTAAATAGTAAGCCATGCAGAAAATATTTTGAGGCTTCATTGAAAATTAATGTGATATCACTTGTTTTCCGTAGTAAAAATGTAAACATATATTGTAGGAATCTGTTAAAACGTTCACACACTATGAAAAAAAAAGAACATTTATTTCTTTAAGGTGGCACCACCTTGCAGAATTGCAGATAACAATTTCATAAATGAGGGTTTTAAAATTCCTCGAGTGTCAAGTTTGGTTTGAATAAGTTTAAGAATACCAAAAATATATAGTATAGAGAAAATCTTACTAAGGAAATATTTCAGATTTAAGTAATCGGATAAATGTTTACCAAATTAAAACGTAAAAATTAAGTTTTCGGAAGGGGCTGCAACCCCATTTATGGGATAAAAGAGGCTAAAAAACAAGTTACTTTGAAATCTACAATCCAAACATTTTAAACTGCTCCAAATCAAAGAAACTGACAGCAGACATGTTGAGCCTGTTTCACTTGAATCAATACAATTTTACTTATCACCTTAGTTACTGGTATTAACTGAACAAACAGGGCGTGTACTGATTCCATATGAGTTGCACTGGCCTGTCAGTGAAACCTCTGCGCGTTCCACTGACTCGCCAGTAGATAACAGCTCGTTAACATAATATTCATTTTAAATTAATGTGCATCTTTATTAAAATTCTGAAAGTGTATGTAACTTGCCATTCCACGGCTTGAATGCAAAATTTTGTGTGAATCGTGAGATATGACAAGTTTATTTCCAGGTAACGCCGTTGGTATACTTAAGAATTTATCAATTACTGAATTCAAATCTCTATTTAGTGCAGTGATATAAAATTTGTTTCTAATAATTCTTATAGTTCTTAAGATATCCACTTATACAATAACATCCATTTATAAAATAAATAAACAATTTGGCTGTGAATTACGCGGGTCGGTTGTCCTGTCTAGAAGAGATGAGTGTACTGAGGTTGATATTTTTTATGTGAAAGTGATGAAAAGATTTTAGGTAGACCCATGATTTAAACTGATCTGATTGGAACGTATCCGTTGCTAAAATGGTAGTGGTTTTGTACGTATTTTAGGGAAGAAAAGAATACAGTTTGCATAAGAAGTCAGTAATATATACACAACCAATTAAATAAATAAATACCAATGACAAACCTAAGTGCGAAAAATGCGTGTGTTTATATGCTGCTTCAGGAACTAATTACATATATAATAATATAGGTTGTTCACGGTAAAGTGGGCACATTTGAGGAATTTGTTACCTTTTCCGTTGAGTCACTTTTTATCCTTTAACCACCATTTTAATTAAATATTGCGACGTATGTAGTAAACACAGTTTGTATATTCCACCGCACTCGGAATTTTAACGTCTATGGCTAAAATGAAATATATTTATTGAATATTATTCCAAATGAGAGGGCATTAAAAGTGCTCGCTGTACCGTGAATAACTTTTACAAAACCGGTAGGTACACAGAAGTGAAGTAAAAAAGTAATAACTGTGGTGAAATCGCATTCCGCCTCTGACTGATTGCATGGTGTGGATCACAGATGCAGTTGGCATCACTATGCTATGGAAAATTTTATACTGGCCAGGCTAGATTCTGGATGTTTTGTCCATAGGCATTGATTGAAGAATTGTATATGCTATATTGTCAGGCAGCGAGAAATTTTATTGGCTCGTGTGGCTATAGCTCTGGTTTCGCGAAGGAATATTTCTTCTTTATACTCTTATTATTTTGTGTTCTTCATGTGGTTTTAATATCAGAGATTAAAGAGAGGGAGCGAGTGGATGGAGTGTGAAAGAGAAAGGGGGAGGGGGGATTGAAACATCTAAATAAACAATGACCTTGAAATTAAAGTTAGTGCATGTTTGTTAACAAAGTTGATAGTTTACACAGTAAATACCTGCTGGGTTTTAGTTCTTACACCAGGATTGTCATTCCGTTTTCACGGATTTCCCCAACATCATGTCTGGCTTCCGGCAAAGTTCTGCCTATGACAGCCTAGCAGCTTCATAAGCCTGCAGACATGTATTGTTATAAATAGGAACCAGCGACTGGCTCAGTGATAGGGCGCTGGAGTTTTACGTCACGGTGCTTAATATCGAAAGGAGTTAATATTTTACGTGGGAAGGGGAATAATTGCGTGGTGCGAGGGGCTTTATAGGAACTTTAGTTAACGAACGTGTTTTCATTCCATTGTCTTTCTTTCCCTGTTTCATTTATCTCATGAACTTCCACGCCAACGCAAAACGTTAACCAGAAATACCAGGTTTGCCACTCAGTACAGAAAGCACAGCCAGCCTTTATCAGCGCCTGTTTCATTTTATTCATAATATTATCAATTCAGATGAGAAAACTATAATTTAATTCCCTTTACAAAATGAGAAATTATTTGCCCTCAGTACTGTGTTCAGGAGCCATAGAGCATTTTAAATAATAAAAAAAAAAAACTTATAACAACATTCTGCAGAGAACGTTATTAAATATATTTAAATTCTATTCACTTTCAACTTTTAACATTACACTCCAATTTAATTATAAAGCTTGCTAAAAGTAACCGTTACATGACAACTTTACCAACAAAAGGACGGTCAATATCGCAGATATTCGGATTTTAAAATTTCCGGTTCTGTGTAAATTTCTCTTATCAAATGATTTATGCATTCATTATTTATTGTAATGAAAAATAATTTTTTTTTCCTAAAAGATTTTTGTACCACAATTTTTACAAGAGGAGTCAAAGAGAAAACACGCAAAATATCTGCTGGGATGGAAGTATCATGTATTTTGCAGGACGGAAGCTCGTGGAAAAAACTCAAGTCATGGTATCTGTTCCTACTCAAATTTTCCTCGCTTTGCAAGAGCAGTCCTTGCAAAGCAATTTATTTTGCGGATAATTCGCATTCACCTTATCAGCATTTCTAAATTCCTGTAAGTTAAATTTAACCACAAACCTTAGTTCATTACGTTTTCCCACCGAGTGCAGTTCTAGATTTTTACAAGTACCTCGTTATAAAGCGAAAGATGCCTGTAATCGCACTGAGAATTCTTAAAAGAAATTTCTTCGTTCATTGTGATTCAGTTTTCAGTAAATTTGAAAATACGAGTAAAAATAACTTCAGAAGTAAATACTTTTGAATATTCAACATGTTTTTGTCTACATCGTGTACAGTTCATTGTAAAATAAAAAAATAATAAAAAAAAAAGAAAAAAAAGGGGGGGGGGAACACATTCCATAGCAAAATTTATGTTTAGTAAGGTTGCAAATTCCGTGACAACTTTACCATCAGTATTCCAGTCTATGCTTGCTATAAAAAGTATGCTCTAGTGGCACAGATTTTTCAAAGATTTAGAAAATGCTCCGTTAACAGTGAACAGTGAACATACAGTAGTTATGTTTATAGCAATTAAACAGTGACACTTGCCATTAGGTTCGCAGCGTTCTTCACATTCACGTATGACTGAGAAGGATACAAGAAGTGACCAACTAGGCAGGTATTTCCGGCGTTCATTTAACTGGCGAACCAATTATAATTATGTCAGTTGAATGATGAGGATTCTGCGACTGCCAGAGAAGCGGATGGGCGAAAATGCTGAAGGAAGAGAGAGAAAAAGAGATAAAGAGCAAGAGAGAGACAAACATAGCTAAGCCATAGGATCACACCTCCGAGAACGTAAACCCAGGTTGGCTTTAGCTTGTCATAACTTCTGACTTTCCACCGCACTAAGGCGAAAGCACAAAACGTGCATCCCGTTTAACTACATCCACAAAATACACTGCCTGACCGAGAAAACGTCGCACCAACAAGGAATGATCACAACTAGACTCAACTGTACGCATTGATATTGAAGCAGGTGCAGAACGAATGATTTAATAAATACATAAAGACAAGGTTCCAGTGCGATCTGTAAGTAGCGGCAACTGCAAAGCATCGAGGCTGATCTGAGGTGTATGTGGCCAGGTGTTATCCTGTTGGAAATGTGTTTGTGACGGCCTGCAGGCATGGGGCTGACAAGGGCCGCAGCACCTCATTAACATAGCAACGTGCGGGTAACGTGACCATAAGGCCCCGGGCCACAAGCGGCGAGCGATGGGCGACAGAGCGACAGGCGTATTGGTGGAAACATGAAAGCGGCAGTGCATATTCTTACCACTCAAACCAGTCCTGGCAGCTGTGTGTGATGCGAGTGTGTTTAGTTGGTGCGCGACGTCTTTAAGACTACGCGCTATTCTGTTAAGCGACAGTACACCTAGTGGAAGAAAAATACTCACCCACACAAGAAACAGACTGTTTAGTGTTCATCCTGTCTATGGGAAATGAGAGAAATGTGGAGAATTTCACCACATGTGCATGGACCTAAGAGCAGATGCAGCTCAAGTTTTTGAGTATACCCGCATGTCTATTAAACATTTGATTTCATCTTAAAATGAATTGGTTATCGTCTTGAGAAGAATACTACCAACTTCTGACGCCCAGTTTACCCGGCCGAACTCCTTATTGCAACGTTGAGATATGCCATATATTATTAAGGATAACATTACGTATAATTTAAAAAATAATACACTACTATTAAATCTCTCGTGATGTCATCCATTCGATTCCCATTATTGCCATCAATATTTGGCTTTTCATGGTTTTAAAAATAATCTACAATAATATATTCCGTGGTATAATTAACAACAGCTACAATTAATATGAATCACAATCATGTTCTTATTGGTCTCACGGTATGACAGCTTTATACCGGTACTACTACAGTTCCAAACAAAAATGTTTTCGTTGCAACGTCTACAACGATATATACCACTCAAGAAAAATTTGGCATCACCGGTATTATTGATTTACTAGGTTGCTCACGACCCAAGTGAAAGTACGGGATGTAAATGTGCACTGACTGTAAATAATACCAATGCTTGTAGTTTTCGATGTATCTTTGCAGTTCACCTACTGCCCCAGAGAACGTACTTATTTAGGAAACAAATAACATGCGAAGCAAAACGTTTACTAAGCTGTTTATTTATGTGTGACTGGAAGGGTTAGTTAAGGAATAATCTCTACTGCGATGAGCGGGGCTGCGGTGGTCTATTGTGCAGACTACTCGCCTCCCACCTGGGCGAGCTGGGTTCGATTCCCGGTGGGTTCGCTCCGTCGGGCTTTCGCACGTGGGAATCTTGCATGACGATGTCGCTGGTCGGCGGGTTTACTCGGAGATCTCCGGTTCCCACAATCCCTGCATTCCGGCGCCGCTCCATACTAACCTCTTTTCACCCTCGTCAGCTCTTAAGACGTCGATGTCAAGAGCCGCCCAAATTTCTCGACTCCTTTATTGTGATGTTGCAGCTCACAGCAGGTTCGCGGTACTTCATATTCGGACCTGAGTAGAGGAATATAGTCTGTTCACGGTTACTTCCAACTTTTATGAAGCCCCGCTAAAGTACTACTTCCAGGATATCCCTCCTCCTCATGCAAACGAAGCTTAACCAGGTATAGAAATTTATATCAAAGGGACAGTACACATTATTCGTGCGCACTCGCTGTAATAATATTTTGCATAAGAACTATTTCTTACTGGGCAATACCAACACTTCTATTTTATACTTTTTCTCTTCATATTCATTATAAATGAAATGTAAAAGATGCATTTTATGAAATATTCTGTATTTATATGTAAACAAAGTTTAAAATACTTGTGATACAGGAAATATGTAGGAAACAACAAAGTACATCATAAACGGGGTGATTTTTCAAAGGTTTGCTTCGAAGATCGTGAATGAAGAACCACGAATAGACTATAACTGCGGAGCGCAGTGGGCTGAGGAACGCTCGGCACGGGCAGGGACTGTGGTCTGGGAGAAGGTCGAGGAAAGTTCCCACTGCGGGTGAGACTGACCAGCGGCACCGCAGCCCCAGAACTCGCTGCAGCAACAAACAACACTCGCCGGCGAGGCGCGCCGCCTGCAAACACATTTACGATGCTGTTCCACGTGGCCACTGCTTACAAGTCACGTCTGGCACGGGACTTTGTTGCTGCCGCTACAATGAAACACAACGCCCAACTTGCCCTGCTCGACACGTGCAGTAGTTCAATATACAACATATTATATAGAGACTATTACTGGTTACTTCCGACTTTCCTCAAGTCATGCTTAAGACCTGCCTTCGGGCTACTCACTACCTATCCTTCTACCACATGCAATCAATTAGTATAGCCTACTCATGGTGAAGTGAGCACTTTCTGAAGCCCTCTCAATTGGAATAATAGTTAATAAATATATTTTATTGTAGCCTTTGATGTTAACGTTCGAGTCCGGCGAACTGTGTTTATTAGTTACGTGGAAATATTAATTTAAAAAAATTGCTGAAAGGATAAAAAATTGTTGATAGAAAAATCGCAACTAGGTCCTCAAAAGTGCTCACTTTACCATAAACAGCCCATAAAAAAGTTTGCGCAGACAATTGAAAATAAGTTTTTTGTCGTGCTCTGCGGGAAACCGGCAACGAGTCGCGACGTGGAATCGAGCAAAATCACGCGAGCTTCAAGCTGCCACATGAACTACTTCTGCTCTTTGCGTAGTTCTCACATCAGAGTCGTTGACAGTTGTGAAAGGAGCAGAGGCACTTAAAATTAGTATACCGAATCCACTGGTATCGACATGCTCGGGTGACCTCAGCCAGGACTCAGATTAGAGTGATTCTTTCTGTAACATACCATAGTATCTAGGAATCAATCGGACGCAGTTACTGTGTTTTAAGGTTTACCCCCACACACCTAAGGCAGAAATAAACTAATTGAAATCCCTGGACAGCGTAGCATTTCTGGAATTGGGAATGCAGTTAGACCATTGCTACCTCCCGTAAATCACTAGATGCTCTGAGCTGCCGCGGGTGTTGAATTGAGTAAAACTGCATGAAGTTCAAGTGGTAGAAATATAGGTTGGTCGATATGACTCTCAGTTAAGAGTGGATTTCCCAACTTGCATCTATGATTTGTAGGCCTCTTTACTATTGCTGTTGCCGTCAGATGTGATAGGAGTGCGTCTGGCCATTAGCACGTTCCCTATATCAGTGTTCGGATAACAGTGGTGCGAAATGGACGTAACCAAAGTCGAACAACGTGCGTACATCAAGATAGCTGTACGCTGCAATGCACGAGAATGCCATGCAGAGCTACGGGAATCACTGGGTAATCGCGCTACAGTGGCAAGATCGGTAGAGGTCTTCAAACGGAGAAGATAGTCAACATACGACCTACCTCGTAGTGGACGTGCTGTGTCAGCTGAACACGACGTACGAGTGGCTGTGGTTGACCAGTGCCTAATGGATGATACTCGCCGGACTGTTATGGAACTTTCCCAGCATACAGGTATTCCTGCGTCCTTAGTGCGCCGAATTCTACGTCGTGACTTAAATGCACAGAATATTTGTGCCAAGTGGGTGCCACATCACTTAACTGAGGTAGAGAAGTGGACCCGATATAAGACATGTCGTATCAATCTGGAACGCTTTCACCGTGAAGGTAATGGCATGTTGAACCGCATCATTGCAATTGATGAAACATGTGCACGAGCATACGAACCTGAATTGAAACGTCCGTCCAATGAATGGTGGCATCCTGTATTACCACGGAGACACAAGGTAAGACAAAACCCGTCAACCATAAAGCTGATGATCATTTTTTCATATGACATTTTAAGTGTTTTAGTGTGTCACTCAGTTCGTGAGGACTGTACTGTAAATGCACAGTACTACCTGTCTTTTCTGCTGTACCATCTTCGTCGTGCAGTTCGAGAGAAACTTCCTGAAATGTTGGGCAACGCTATAGTCTTACTTGACAACGCTATATCTCATACAGCAGCAGGTAGCGTTATACGCTGTTTCTAGCGTTGGGGATGGGAGGTGTTGCCACAGCCTCCCTATTCACCCGTATATGTGAACAAGGCATATTTATGCTTGTAATAGCTACGCTGTGTTACTTGATCAAAGTGTGTTTTTATTGAGCTAATTGTCATCAAGTCCATGGAACTGTTAATTTTACACGTGGCGAA
This sequence comes from Clitarchus hookeri, assembly GCA_002778355.1. Taxonomy (NCBI): domain Eukaryota; kingdom Metazoa; phylum Arthropoda; class Insecta; order Phasmatodea; family Phasmatidae; genus Clitarchus; species Clitarchus hookeri. The sequence continues at coordinate 298,754 of NQII01001393.1, forward strand.
AGAACACATAAAATTCCGAAAGAAGAAAATTTTCAAAGCTTAAAAAATGCGGTCGGCATTTGTTAGACTGATAAAAACACTGAGTCGAGAGATAAAATTTGGGTAGTGCAGAATCGGGAAAGAAACCAGTTGACAGCAGTGATTTTTGTACTAGCTTCGAAGTGCTCTTGAAAATGTTGAAGACGACGCGCGGAATGTCTCCGCAATGGACTCTGAAGATATATTTTCGCAAATTTACCACATCGTTGTATACGCATACTTATAAAGCACAGATACTAACGCTTTCTCTAGCCCCCTCCATCCACACGTAATCCAGGATAGCTTTCATTAATTTGTCAAGGAAAGGCTGAAATGTGTAGTGAAGTACTCATCTTCGTATATTTGCATTTATATATTTTCAGGCTGATGTATGGGAAATTTTCTACAATATGTTTATAATAAGAGGCCCGCCTGCCTGTATCCTTCTTCTCTTTTTTTTTTTTTGGCCTAGAAGAGCGGGAGCTATAAGGGTTACACTGACACGTGCTATAAGAGCGCCATCGCCGCTACGCGCAGGGCTCTGAACTGGCGTGCAGTGTTCTCGTTTAGTCCATTCACGGTTGCTTCCTACTTTTGAGAAGCCCTGCTAGAATTCAACTTCCGGAATATTCGTCCGCCTCATGCAAACAAAGTCTAAACCAAAATAGAAAATTACACTAGAGGGACGACGCACCACATTTGTGCGCACTCAGTGTAACAGTATTTTGCATAGCAACCCTTTTTTACTTGGCATTACAACCACACCTATTTTCTCTCTGTTATTATTCACATAAGTTATAAATGAAATATTATAATTTATCGATATAATAGAAATAAAAGTTCCAGTTAACAAAAAATGAGGTTCTATTATGATAACAAGTAAAAATCGCTTGAGATAATGACATCTCTGAAACAACGAAGCACGTCATACAAGGAGAAATTTTTCAAAGGTTTGATTAAAAAAAAGTGTGAAGAAACCGTGGTTCGACTATAGTGGTGCGTGTACCTATGAGACTTTCAGCGGCCACACTATTATTTTAATGATGAAATATCTGTAGAAAAGTTCAATACAGTTTCTTATCGTAGTTTAGCTCGTGCCCGGCTAGTGTGTTTTTAGATACGGCAGTCAGAAAAACAGGTTTTATCTATATTGGAGGGCTCCAAAATATTATTTACAGCTTGCGTGGTAACTTTAAAGTACCATTCCGTCTTCGTCTGGGTTATTATGCCTTTTCGTTTGTAAACGTACTGGGGACACGTTTCACGGTTTCTTAAAAAAAAAAAAAAAAAAAAAAAACAGAGTTTCAAGGACTCTGCAACGCAGTTCAAGCATCAATCAGGCGGAACCCTGAGAAACTTCCATTAAGGTAAAGAACTTTCAGTGAAAATGTTTATATTTTGGAATATGTTAAAAAGTGGAGAAATACTAATTTTCTAAAATAAATGTAAAACATACGCGGATTGTTGACACCTGCGGTATGTTTAACAAGGATAATAATGTGCGATGATGCTGTATCCAAACCCAGCAGTGTATCCTAAGTCTCAGAATCCTCTAAAAGATTAAATGATGCGAGGTGACGTCCTTATGAATAAGCAGTGGAACGAAGGTGGGCTTGAAAACGGAAGTGTTCTGTGAAAATAACCATAAAAAGGCAGGTTTCTGATTGAGTGAAATTTATGTCTGCAGTTAATGCTAGAATGCTTACCAAATAAATAAAAAGGGAATATTTTTTAGTGAACATATACTGATATTAAACTGGTAAACGGGACGCCCACCTATATCATAACGCGGAATTGAACTGGTGACTCCAAGCTGTGGTACGCTAAAGGTTAACCATCATCAACTTATGCCATGTTATTCCTGAAGAGCAATTTTTTATTAAAGCCACGAATCTAGCAGGAAAATTTGCAAATGTCTACATTTTGTTATACAGTAGCTATATAAATTCAGAATGAAATTTGAAGTTTTGGCAAAAGCATTGAAAATAATATTATTTTTGTTTAGAAAACTGTATTAAAAATATTAATTCAAGTAGCGGGAGTTATTTATAATTTACGGATTACAAATTTGAATACTGTAGCCAAGACACATAACTCCAATAGAGTCTTAAATATATACACTCATTATTTCAAATCGGTATTAATATGTGTGGACATTCCTTCCTTTAACTACTTGACTTTTGCATCAAGCAAAAACTGCTAAATATAATGAAATTTCGGAAGTTACAACACGGCATAAAAAATCTAATTGTCAGTTGTTATATTAAAGGCTCCGTTGTGATTAGAAGCAAATTTTTATTTTACTATTCGCTCATGTTAGCATGGTGATATTTATAAATCTAGATTATTTTATCAGTATTAATTGGTCTTGAAATAATCTTATAACTTATCATGCAATATAGTCGTTGTTTATTCGCACCACGAAAATAATTTGTAAACCAACTGTAAGGAACTCAATTAATTACGGTGTCATTATTTTCTAAAATGTATACAGGCTTTGCGTCGTTTGCCCTGGTATTTGACGTAGATTTTAAAGTACTAGTACAAATTTTGCTAACTTGATATAAAAATTATATGAGGAGCAGGTGAGATTATTGAGGTAGAAAATAACACCTTTATTTTGCCATCCGAAATGCAACGGACGCACGACGGCCAAGCACCTTACAATGAACTTGGCGACGTCCTCTGAAAGACTAATAGAGTGTGGCAGCAGAGGTGGCAGGTAAATGCAGCCACTTTCCTCTACACAAGAGAGAGATGCAAGTTTCATTTAAAGCTGACTTGAACTTATTAAAAACCTTCGATAATTACTGTGACCCCTGGGAAAGTGTGCATTGCAATGCAAGTGCACCGAAACGCCTCGAACCAAATGCATTTCAGCATAGGTTATCTTGAAATTTTAAATGATACTGAATGTGCGTGTATGTATGTATGTATATATCTTTTTTTACCTGCACTCATTTTATTTTTAACTTGTTTAAAACTAAAATCCTTTATCGCTATTTATACTAGATAAAGTTAAAAGATATAGTCTATTCGCGGTTTATTCACACTTTTTGAATAAAATATTTGAAAAAACACCCCGTGTATGGCATGTTTGGCTTCTCCCTAAATATGGCATGTATCACAAGTGTATTATATGTACTTCTATCAAAGCAAATGTTAAATTTTCTGGGAAGTGAGGGAGAGTTTGAAGGTATATAACAAAAAAAAAAAAACATATCAACAGCAGTTCGTGAGGAAACCATCGGTGTTTTTCCGACTGCGATAAAAAAAAATACTTTTGGCTCTTTTTTTTTTTGGGGCCGAAGAGCGCGTGAATGGCGGACGTTATCTCGACACGGCTGCTCCTGTCTCTCCGGATGCGGCTGTTTACACTTCGCGCCCCATTTGGCCTGCCAGTTGGAGTCGACGGCGTCCTTGGATTCTCGCTTTTTGACGCGAACACGGCGGAGCAGCCTCGCGCCTGTTACGGCCGCGCACAACCTCCTGGCGCTCGCGACCTGCTCCTCGACACAGCTGCTGCGACGGCTGCAGCAGACCCCACGGAAGACACCCGCGTCCGAGCTCAGAGATCAGGCGGTTCCCGACAGAGGCACGCAACTAGCGACTTCCGTCACTCAGCTCCCACCATTTCTTGACGTGGACACGAATGAGCCGTATTTGGACACCTCAAGTAGAGTAGAGTTCACACGAGCAAATAATATTGCGTGGCTTTGAAGGAGGCGGGATAGGGGAGGGTACTCCCGTAAGCTTGACGCCGGAGGGAGGGAAATCTCGCGCGACACTGCTGGCACTGTACACACCAAACTGATAACATCGCTCTGTACTACCGCGCTGCGCGACTTCACGTTTTTTTTTTTCGACAGGTGATATGTAACGCGTGGAGCGGCTGCCTGCTGACTGCTCTCGGCCGCCGTCATTACTGAACTAAACAACCCCCACCCCTTCTTGTGACGGCAATGGACTATCCCGACTCGCCCGACGCGTTTCGGTTCTCTGCGCATCATCTCCTCATTTGGATTTCGTTATAATAGAAAATGGTACGGTAAATCTCGCTCATAAAAAAAACACATTGGTGTAGTCCATTCACGGTTACTGGCAACTTTTCTGAAGCCCTGCTAAAGTTCTGCTTCCATTTTATTCCCCCACCTGATGCAAACATATCTTAACCAAGCCAAGAAAATCGCACGAAAGTGACAGCGAACCGCATTCGTGTGTAATAATATTTTGCATTACAACTATTTCTCACTACGTATTACCAACAAATTTATTTTCTCCTAGTTTATTTATATTAGTTATAAATGTAATATATAATAATTTAGAAGTAAAATATATGTATACGTTCAATGGAATAAAAAACAAGGTATTTTATTTTAACACAATTATAAAACGCCTTTGATACGTGACAAATTTAGGAAACAACGAGGCACGTAATATTAAGAGTGGCTTTTCAAATGTTTAATTCAAAATATGTGAAGAAACCGCGAATTGATTATAGCTTAAACTGCTTCGGTCATTCGAATACTGTACTCGAAAGCACACCTTATCGCCACTCACCAAAGCTGTTTTGCAGGCCGTCAAATGGGCAACCCAACAAACTGGACGTACGCAACTTTCTGACATAAATGTGCCAATAAATTTGCAGTTAGGGAGCGGGAGGGTTAGGGCCCTACATTTTATGTAACGTAGACTTAAATGAGAATTGTAAACACTTTATATGTATATATATACATATGCATACGTAATTGTACCATTAATCGTTTTTTGAACTCTCCTTGCCTGCAGTTAAGGTGGAAGTGTTAAAAATTTATCATTTGTTGAAAGTTGTGCGGTTGGTGGTGCCATTTGTACATTCCGTTACCTACGCACTTCACAACTTGTAAAATGACAGTTGTTCCGATTCCTCAGCCATACGCGTCAGTCTAACAACTATATCACTCTATTTGCGGTCAATCTGACCATGAACGTACGATGCTTGGAGGTGAAGTGTTCAATGGGGAGAACAAACTCGTTTACGAGTGCCTGTCACGAAAATTATATTTACAAACACGACTTTCATATCTGCTGCACTGAGTAAATGAGGAAGAAATATCTTCAAGTAAAAATCTGACTAAGGAAACATCGGAAACACTAAATTAACCAAATTAATAAATGCCAATTACACTTATAGACTACGCCGTGTCTTGAAAACATGCATATTAAATTATTATTTTTTTACTCTTAGTATATCGCTCAGTAGAAAGAGTTTTGTTGTATCCTACTACGAAATAAAATTTTAATTGTTTAACAATATGAAAAATTGCTTGAACTCTAATCTCTCAAGAAAAGAAAGCATGGCGAACATGACAAATGACATTTTTTTTTTAAAATCCGTTTCTTGGTATATCAAGTACAATGAAACCACTGTGTGTGCTTCCGCTATTTGTAAACACATTTGGTAATAAACGTGCTGATTTAACAACTTGCTTTGATGGTAGAACAGTAGTGTAATCCGCAGTATTTAACGCAGTGTTACAAAAATTATATTGAAGTAACGAACATTTTTTTTTAGATTAATGCTGTAGCGACTTTTCTGAGAAAGTAAGACGCAAAGTGTCATGAAGTTGGTGTCAGAACTAAAGTGTGAAAATTATCAAATGCTACATTGACAACGAGTAATTTAGTCATTTGGCTTGAGAACAATATTTCAAATTTTCTTTCCCAGCTTCCTGCAATACAATAATCTACACGTTAACTGGTATGCAGAGATTATTGCACAAGCATAACAACGGTTCTTCAGATCCACCTCTCAAAATATGAGAGACAGCGATTTCGTCTGCCAGATAAAAAAAATAGTTTTATATCCAAACAAGCATTACATAAACACTACAGCACAGTTTTCTTACACGAATTAAAAAAGAAAAAAAATGCTACTTGCTTGCTGTCCTTGACAGAAAAGCGGCAGCCATTGTGTGATACGTTGCAGAACGAACGGATCTTCAGTCTATATAGAGAGCTGCTGTGTATAACGTTAGAAAGTTTCTATACGAGCAGAAATGGACCGGATATTTTAAGGAGATATGCACCGAGAGCCTTTTAAAGTTTTGAACTTAGCTTTCTCCGAAACCTTGTTCTCTCGTCATAAGATAGTTTCACCCACGCCGTTTGCCTGAACGCTCAGCAGATTCTCGGCTAGTTAACTGTGATGACCGACGTTTACTGAATAAACATGTGCACCGTAAAAGTTTTCAACATGTCTCGAAAGTCATGTTGGGATTCAAAAGTTTTGCATAATATGCGAAATGCGCGCTGCAGATTCGCAGAAATTTCAACTTTTATTAGTAAATTTATGCGTGATATCTTACGAAATAGTGTTGAGAAGTGTAGGAGGGATTACGGGTATTAACACAAGCCATTACATATAATTTTTGGTCATTTTGTTATGCACGTTAATAACACGTCGTTTAAACAATATCACACACGTCTCACAAAATGAAATGACAACTAATGTGGCGATACGTTTATTTACTGTATATAATTTGATGTCATATTTTTTTAATGGTTACTGAACTTCCTTAAATTACACCATATTAGGACACTTGATCATTCATATTAAAGGAGTAAGATACCGAAAAAGTGATTGTTTTACAATTGTACCAAAAACTGTTCAACTTGTACACATTGAATGCAATGACATGTCAAGTTCAAAAATTTCGGTTTTGCTGTAGCCATAATAAGAATGACTATCTAAGAAGTACAAATGAAAATATTTACAACGTAAATTATTGCTGGGGGCTACCGCTTGACATATATGTAATCACCAAATAACAGTTAATGCATTTTTAAAAGTATTTTATTTTTACCGTATTAAACAATATTCATAAACTGTTATTTGGTGATTAAGTTTGTGTCACGCGGTAGCACACGGCATTGATTTACGTTGTAAATGTTTTCATTAGTATATCCCCCAGTCAGTAATTGTTATTACGGCTGCAGTAAAACAAAAAAAAAAATTGGATTTGAAATTAAATTATTTAAAAAAATAAAAGTGTAAACTTTTTTTTTATTCTAGGAAAATGGCATTACATACCGTGCATACAAGTTGATCAATGTTTGGTACAAATATAAAATTATTAATTCTTTGGTATCCGACACTCTTAAATATTTTATAAAATATGTGTGATTATGTCGTGTTCCAGTTACATATTAAAACGCGTGTACAATAATTAAGAATCGCTTTTGACAGTATGTAGACTGCATACGCTTCTGTCTATGTTTCTGTGACAGAAATGGAGTAATGCATATTCTGTATTATTGGCGCTTCACGGTTAGCTGATCATTTTCGAAAGACTTCCCTATCTATTTTTCTTAGTTTTATATCCTTCTGCGATATGTGAAATTCACGTTGCCATTAGCCAAATTACTTTATTCATGCATCAATTATGTGACAACATGAAAATGTAAGGAACCTAAATATGTTAATAGGTTAGTTCGTACTCTAATGCGTATAAAGCAAAAAAGTCCCAACTTGAGCTGCCTTAAATTAAACATTATACACAGTATTACGGTAAAGCCGAGTTTGGCGTTGGCATGTCAGTGTCGGAGTTGTCCGCCATCTTGGATGACGTCACAGGCACGGCAGGAAGCCTCGTTCATCTTCCCTCTCGCCCCTCCCAAACCATGGCCGGCCATTTCAGTGACCCGTAACCCGTAACCGTAAAAATGATTTTAATGAAAAATATTTTTTTTTAAATATTTTAATAGTAAAATATAAAATTATTGAAAATTATTGGTTTGTCACTTTTGATTTTTATTAATTTTCCTAGAAAAAACGTCCATTTGCTTAGAAACCCCCCCTCGCTCCACTACTGTGACCCCTGTTAGAGTGACAATCACCCGTGTTTATATACGCAAAAAGAATTATAAAAAAAAATCGGAAAAATCGAGGAACATATAACATTAACCTCACACTTACCCCACCACCCTAAAAACTCTCCTCCCCCACCCTACAAGGCAATAAAGCTCCCTTTCCTCAGACCAAAATCTTCCCCATGCATTTTGGGAAATTATGAATTGGAAATTTGAGTGGAAATTGTTGAGGGAACTCCGTTTGTTTTTCTCCTTCATGGGTGTTTCAACTTGGCCGACATCTGGTACACAGACGAGAGTTTAACAGCAGTGGATGACACGTGGCGGGTTTCCTGTTCAGACGTTAAAGTAGACGACCAGACAAGAAATTGTGGTTTAAACATGACGTGCGGAAAGCCATTCAAAGTACATGGGGCTGCCTGGCGGTAGCGAAAGGGACGTCATAGACTGTTCGCAGTTATTTGAGCACTTTTGAAATGAATTTTTGAAACATGTCACTGACCCTACCTGGATATATTTTGACCGGCACACTGGCTGGCATGTGCCTGGTTAAGTTGGTAACGACGGAGGGAAAGTAGTTCCATTGTCTTAATTTACAATGAAAAGTGTTAGGCAATTATTAGTCAATGCTGAAAGGATTTCTTTTACTTTCTGTTTTTTAATCCAAATTAATGTAATTATTAGAATATTTGTCAACTATTTACTTTTCTAATAATTTCACAGCTTCACTTATCCGACGCATGAATAAAGTTATTAGGACCGTTTCACTGTTAATTTTACATATGGTGGGAGAATACACAATGGGCATACAAGTAGATCTTAAGCAGGTCTTTCAAAAATATTTAGGTTACTGTGAACAGCCTAGAGCCACTAAAGCAATATATTTACAATTTGGCGATCACTGGAAATATCCACAGGAATTTATTTCATACTACCGGATGACAGTAAGAATCGTTAAAAATTTCTTCCTCTATTAATTTCTCCGAAACGTAGGTGATCTTAAAATTAGAAACCTGGAATACATTAAAAAATACCAATAACTAATTAAGTATGTAATCTCCTTCAATGAAGTCCTCTGAGAACAGATACTCGGGATTAAAAAGCAGCACAATATACGATACATAACGTTTCGCTTCTCGTTATAAAGTTTCCTAAATATATAAACTGTTTCTGACGGCTTAGGATAATATTGACGTTTGTTTAGCTCTGATTCAGAGTGGTATAATTTATTTCCACAAAAACACTTTGGGCTCAAGTAGTCAATGTTTTTTTTTGTGACATGTCGTCTAAAATGTTTATAAATTGGGTGGCAGTTCTGTCAGGGGCTTTCCAGGTGTCGTAGCTGCTTACTTGACGTCACAATCAGAAACCAGACAAAACCTGCAAGGGCTTGTGTCCTCGCAGTGATTCGCGACCCGTGGTGGAATTCATTGATACCTTCTTTTATGTATGCTTAGTGTTCGCGTAGTATGTTCACGATAAAGTAAGCACTTTAGAAATCAACCTTAGAAAAAAATCACTGCTCCTACCTGCAGATATGTATTTTAACGGGCGCACCGATTGACATGCACTCAGGAAAGTTGGTAACGATGGAGGTAATGTAGTTCCATTTCTTAGGGTCGAATTAAAAGTGAAATTTAAATTATTTCTTTCGATTTCTGTTTTTTAATGCATCTTAGGTGTAAAAATAAGCAGATTTTTAAAAATATAAATTTTTCTAATAATTTTACAGTTTAGCCTGATCGACGCATGAATTAAGTGACGAGGCTTATGCCAGTATTAATTTCAGCTAATGCGGAAGAATAAACAACGTGCATACAAGTAGATCTTAAGCAGGGCTTTCAAATGTGCACAGTTTACCGTGAACAGCTATATAATGGTCTCTGATGGACAAACACATGCCGTTAACATATATAAATATTTGGTGTAAGATGATTCCCAAGACGGTACAATGCGCGCAGCCAAGTTGGCGGGCGGCGAACGGGAAATGACCAAAGGAGGACTTTCTACATCCCCTCTCACAGTAAGGGATCCTGGTGGTGTAGTGGTCAGAAAACTAGCTTCCTACCAAGGTGAACCGGCTTCGATTCCCGGCAGGGTCACTCCATGATTTTCGGGATCGTGCCGTACGATTCCTCCGGCCAGCGATTTTTTTTTAGGATCTCCCGTTTCCCCCGTCCAAGCATTCCGGCGCAGCTCTGTGCTCACCTCGCTTCGCCCTCCTCGGCTCTCAAGACCTCGATGTAAAGAGCCGCCCAAAACCTCTTCACTCCACTCCCCCTCTCGCATGAATTCGGTTTGTATATTTTGAGAAACAGCAGCCTGAAAGAGTTTTTTTTCAGCCATGTTGGAAGGTATTCAAAGAATGTTTCCAATTAGCATGATGTACTGAGAGTATCATACACGGTTAGTATTAATTGTGTTTTCTTCTCGTAGATCAGCATTTTGTACGCAAGTTTAATATTTTCGTGGAACAACGTGTATTTAAAACTCTCTGAAACGCAGCTCAAGCACTACTTAGGTGGGCCAAGCTGGGTGAAATTGTTCGCAGTGTAATGTGTTTCATTCAAAAATAAGCAACTGATAATGACAAAGGCCGAGCTGCGAAGGGATACTGCAACTGGAGCAGCCGAACGTACTCTGAAGGTAATCAAGTGAGAGGGAGATGATCTGTTGGCAGACAAACCACCTTTCGCGACTCTAAATAAAATGTGAGAAGCGCGTGAGTTTCAAAGTGCAAACAATCATGATGAGCTATTCTCGCTAGTGTTACACAGTCGCCTTAGGTTCAACGAGGGTGAACGCAGGATGGGTGTGGGGCAAATACATAAACCGGCTTCTCTTCTCAGTAGCACAGCTTGGGCGAGAAGGAAAGCCGCAAGTGACCGGGCTAAGTAAACACACTATAGAGAGAATGTCTTCTTCGCAGTTTACTCTGGCGCAAGCCTTCTAACGTCTACATGTATACACTTAACTACCATTCGCTGGCATCGTCCTCCACTATTGCAGCTTCAACACGCAATCAGTGTTTCTATGGACTCGGAATATAAACTTTATATACTTTTTAACTTTCATCTTTCAGTTACACATTAGTTAGTTGTTTCAGGTGTGGCAATTAAGCTGATTGGTCTTAGGCGCCGGTGAGTGTGAAATGAGATGAAAATGGAGCATCGGCGGAATGCAAGGGCACGGGAAACGGGAATGCACCGAGAAAACCCGCCGAACAACAGCAACGTTCATTTTTCCCAGCGGGAATCGATCTCAGTTTGATTTGCTGGGAGGCGGGATGTCTGACCACTATTCCAGCGCAATTAAGAAATAATTTGGCTTGTAACGTACTTCCGAAGACTCAACACTAGCTTCATCATACAACTAAGGAAATATGTGAATTTTTCTAAACAGATATTGTAATTAAATATTTACAAAGTACAGCTGTATAAAAGTTCACACATATCGTTACGCACAGAGAAGAAAGTGACTGTTTCGGTCATTAATAGTCTTTACGTACATCTCTGGCCATGAACGTCTTTTTAAATGCAACACGTCTGCGATTGTGTAAACGTGGATTGAATTTGTTAAAAGTTTCACAGTTGTTTGCAATGTCGTGTCTGTTACTCGATTACCTACACACAACTTATTCGAACCCTGGGTACAGTCAAACGCGATTTTTAGAGGGGCGCTTATTGTAACATCGCATTCCAAGTGAATTTACAATACTTAGAAATTCGATTCTACCAACGAATTACAAACATATTCCCGTCAAAATGAAAAGGCTTAATTAAACACATCTACATAAGGGAAATTAGAACCATAGACCTAGAGTCTGTGTGTCAACTGTAGTGCTACTTAAAAAAAGTGTTTTTCCATACGCAAGTCACCTTGTATCAAACTGTTAAACAACATAATTATTGGCAACACTTCGACATACAGCACGCGAAATCGTGTCTGGGTGCTTCACGATGGGAATAGATTTCAATTCCCGAAGCATCGCACCTGTTGTCAAAGGAAGCCATTTGCGTTCGTCACTTGTTTCTCGTCATGTCTTCTGTGCATACATCTGTTCCACATATTTTTTTCATCTGTGTTGTCGTCGTTGTTTTGTCCAGTCTTTTTGCAATTTTCCATAAACACCGTCCTCAGTGATAGTCTGTTGATTACTCACATTGCTGTTCTTGTGGCGGGTTTTTCGTACGATTCCTGCCTAGATTACTTGTATGGTATTATTTGCTTGTTGCCCCTATTATTTGTGACAAAAGGTAATAAATCACATTTATTTTATTTTTGTGTGTTTAAATTTTATGGCGGGTTGTGGGTTTTTAGCAACTTATACGGAGGAGCTGCAATGATGTAAATACTTCAATCGTGACGAAAAATCGTAAAAGTTTTGTTCTCTTACAAAAATATAAATAACTGCATGTGAGACTTTCTCGATATTAGGCAGGGTTTTAACTTACCTACATCCGGCAACCTCTTGGAAGGCCGCCCACACTCCTGCACACCCAAATTGTTGGATTGCTGGATTAACGTCTCTCTTCTTCGAGTGTATCTTGCGGTTCTAGTCGACTTTTACACCCTGCCATTCCTGTTAAGGTGGTCGCCTGGGTAGGCCGCCGAACGCTGTGCAGAGCTCCAGCAGAAAACGTTTTTTTAAAAACCGTCCAGCATGTCTGAGTGAGATCTGCTTACAAATAGTATTTAAGAAACGTTACGCCTCTGTATAGGTTTTTCAGTTCTTCCATTTCTCTTTAAAGCATGTTTTTGTGATAGTGAAAATGGCTGAAAGTGGTTTATTCACGATTATTTTTAGGTATAAACATTCCGGTAAAAAACATTAAAAAAAGGAACAGGGACGTACATCATACCTTTATATTACGTCATAAAATGGCAGGGTCCCTCCTGAAAGTTTCATAGAGCCGCGTTATCGACGGCAAGACTGCACGCCAGTTCAGTGCCTTGCGCGTAGAGGCGATGAGAGAGTTGCTGTGCATGTCTCGGTCGCCCCTAGCGCTCCCATGCTCTTAGGCCTCAGACGTGCATAATTCCTTCAACCACGCGACCACCTTCAAGCACGACCTTACTCGATCCGAGGCCGCCGACCAACTGTAGCCACGCCATTCCGCCCAGGAGCTCGAATGCGGCGAAATGTCGTGTTAGCCACACGCTCCCCGCGTTGATCGGGCCCATCGCGATCCCACGACCTTGGGCAAGGTTTATTCTCTTCAGGTTGGGAAGCTTGATGCATTTAGTTTGGCAACTAAAACCTTTCTCCTCCAAGGTGCAGTGGTGTTGCATGTTGTACCGGACTTCCGTTTTCCATAGAATTATATATGATAGTTTAAATTTTAGTAAGATAAATTTAATAGTTTAAAATCTCCCGATTTTTATTGTGGTAGGACATACACCAAGAAAATATTTGGTCTTCGCACCAGAGTGTAAATATAATTAAATATGTCCACGTGTTGTTTCATATTCTGTCGTAAACTGAATTTAGGAAAATTTTGGCTTACACTATTACTTTATTATGATATGACCACTGAATAAAAAAAATGTAATGAAATTGATAACAGTATTGTTTTTTAGGGCTTTCCAGCACTGTTCCCTTAACAGAAAGGAGAAAAGTACAAAGTTCCTTTTGATAACGACTGTGTTTATTTCGCACCTTATTTCGTAATGTTTTTCCATTGAAATAAGCTGACTTATATACGCTCGATGCCAAAGACAGTTGTATATTTACTGTTTACTGCTGTGAACACAATTGCAAGGGGACAGTAATAGTTACTAAATAAAGTTAATACTTAAAATTTTGACTGAGGCAAGTATATATCACAATTCGAGCCAAACACGAACTTATGCTTTTAAATAAACAGAATTTCGCTATTTACCACCAGTTTAAATGCTACTTCTTTGGAACACAAGCGTACCTTGTGGCGAAAATTTTCGCTATGCCGAATTTTTCCGTAAGAAATATCGTTATTTGCTTAATCTGAGAAAAATAAACATTAAGTCCCTATCACAATGTCATATTTTCGCCTTAAAATATCTATATAATTTGAAGACAAAATATAGGAATAAAATTTTTCCTTCTAACAAATTTTATCAAATAATCTTGAATATGTTTGAAAATGTGTCAGAATATCAAATTTTTTTACTAATAGGTTCTATTTGAATTTTTATTGAAATCATTTTCAAAGTTATACACATATATTGCTTTCCACGCAGTCCATTACAGGAAGAAATGTAAGGAATGTTGTGATGTATGTTTACTTATTTATTCAAATTAAATTTTATATGTCAGATACATTTCCTGCAGAATGCAATACAATGGCTGTGAGTTGTTAATATGATGAGCACTATTCCTTTAAATAAGCATTCTTGCAGAGACTCCTTCAACACAAATTAATTATCTTTATAACCTTATTTAGTTTCGAGCAGTTTTTCACCATTCTAAAGTTTCATGACGTCGGAAACGGCCATTCCTGTCAAGCACGATTCTGATTGGTGAGCCCGCCAAACGCCAAGGTCATTTAAGAGCAGGTCCAATATTCAAATGTTTGATGTAAACTGGAGCCGTCCAACATTTCCAGACAAATATGGTGGCGTTTATGACGTTTCGGTGACGTCACATTTGTCCGAATTATTTGACCAAACTTATTGAAAGCAATTCGATGAAAAAATTGTGACAGTGTGAAAGGGCATTTGCCCATGGGAACTGTTGGTCTAGATTTCTTCAAAAAAATTCCAGATATTTATAAAAAATTATTTTATACGTATAAGGTTTTCTTAATTTTGTTTTATATCATCTAGTATCACACACCACGAAGTTTCGTCGTCCATTTTAACAGACACGGCACAAACTCTTTGGTAGTCGCTGTAGTTCTTGGAAACCAATGAAGTAACCCACGCACTGTTGCGATCTGCTTAACTGAAATACAGTACGAGGATAATAACTATTGATCTGTGATAGTTATATATATATATTGACTTACGTCTATTTATATTTTCCTTCAATATACATTTATTTTGTTTTCTTTAAAACACCGTGAAACGCAGTCCTGATGAAACCTCAAACTTGGTCGCCCTCAACAAACTTACCCATGAAGGACTTCACAGCGAAACTAATTCACTGTATAAAGTAAATTTAAAACCTTACAAAGCTTACTCCTCGACGGCTGTGGGGAAGTGGGCAGGATGACCCATAACTGATACGTATTGGGGCTGGCTTCGCTCGGCTTGAACAGCGTAAACACGTACAAAGGCGAGTATCTCATGAATAAGGTGATAAAGACAAGCCTCGTGCCGACCACGATAGAGCTAATAGGGCTGGCCTGAGTATAGCTCCACTTTACCTTTTTGTTTGATACAGTAATGTGGCTTTGTCTGGTATAGAAGCCGAACACTCCTTTAGTTATTCCATTCGTGTTTACGCATATCAGATGTATTACGATATTTGTTAAATTTCGTTGTAATATATTGTCCAAAAATATGCACCACTCATTCATTTAAAAGGGTGGCAGAAGGATTCCTAGAAACAACTGAACGTCAAGCCAGTATAATTCAAAATATAAAAAAATTTCAATGTATCATTTTGCGCTGAAAAGCTAATGGTGCCATGCCAACGCTTTGTTGCCCGGAATATTATTGCACTTGATTACTGCTGTAAAGCATTGAAGAGTGGATCTTTGTAAACATAGGAATAACTGGTAGAAATCTCGTGCTTGTGGATGGCGCTCAGAGGTTCAGGAGATCATTGTCGACATGAGTTCCTCGTGAAAACGTTCTGTTTCTTAGCCCGAGATATACAGGTTGTTCGGAAACTCGGTGCCATATCTACAGACACAGTTTCTTTGAACTATTAATATCACAAAACACGGATATTTGTAACACATATATCCATGAACGTATTTTTATATGAAATAATTGTGTTCAAAGTAGCGGCGTGCAACACCTGCAGAACAAGCCTGTTCGACCACGCGTATATGGCAAGTTTCATAGGCAGCAGACGCGCGACGCTGCGTCTATAATGATTTAGTGTCGTGTGCCTACGACTTATGCAACTTGTCCTACACGCGTGATCGCACAGACTTGTTTTACAGACGTTGTACCCCGCAACTTTGAATAACATTAAATAATATAAAATACTTTTCCGGATATACGGGCAAAATGCTTTTGTATTACAATTGGTCCAAAGAAATTTTTTCTGGGGTTTGGAGATTGGGTTTCCGAACATCCGTCATAAGCAAAGTGCGTATGGTTGGTCGTACGCAAGGGAGGCTGTGACGCACTTTACTATAGAACTCTCAAGTCGTCACTGTCCGTCCAAGCTGGACATGAGCTGAATAAATAGGGCGACATACGCAGATTGTGTAGACGGAGGAATCCCGAGAACACTCACTGACGGCGTTCGCTACGAATTCGAAATCGTATTCGGGGTCAAATAGTAGCAGGACTCTGATAATACTCCTTATTATACAGCTTGATTCTCGTAAAGAACGATTATCAACAAATACGGAAGTCAATAGTGCTCAGTTAATAAATCATTTTTGAGTGTTCTAAGTTTTTCTTTAGTAGTCATAGCAAATAAATTTTACATAAAGTTCTATCTTCGTTTGACCGATAGCGTCTTTCCAGCAAGCAGTGAAGCGGATTCCTTGGTATTATTTTGGAAAGTGTTCTGTGATTTTCGTAGTCGTTCGAAACTGTCCAACAGTCTCTTATGAGCGTAAGACCAGGCGTGTTACGTGGCTCTGAATTTTTTTATCACCTCAATCCATCTCAAAGTTCTTTAAAAGGCATCTTGTGTGTCGACCTGAGGCCTTGCGCCCATTTTGGGAGCCACTTCATTAATAATACTACGAATGTCATTCATAGTGAAGTGTAACGCATTTTATCAGTACGGAGATGACGAAAAAATTATTTTGAAAAGTGGTTGTTGAACAAGTGAAATGGCACAGAGCTTCATTTCTCCTCGATTTGTAAGCTGGCACATTTCATTCAGTGACGTACAAATTGTAACGTTTTTATTAGCATGTATTTTTCCGCAATATGATGGAGCCTTTAATAGACGATGGGGAGGATATCTTGCTGATACAGATTAGGAGAAGAAGGGGAGGGAACGGGAAAATAATGCGAGCGTGGGAAGTTTGAAGGAGCAGTTGTAGGTACGGATACGTTTTCCAGTTTCTATTTGGCGGATTGGTTTTCGTTTCCTGGACGCTGTTTCTTGTTTTGATTTTCTAAATAAATTTCCTTCTCACATACATGTTGACGTGGGAGTGCAAGAGTGTATTAGTACACAAAGGCATGGAAAGGGAGGGGGAGGCGTTGAATTGGAAGCAGTAAGTGCTTAGAAGGGCGGTAAGGAATAACGAGATTCTATTTTCGAATTCCTTATAACTGCGAGTTCTGTACTTAAAAAAATATGTTTATTTTTTTAGTTCAGCGTGATGTAACACAACACTTTATATGTTAAAGTAGAACCTTTTCTATTTAAGAAGATTAAAGCGATACACTAAACCATTTACAACATACTTGATTTTTGACCATCAGATGCTGAGAAATGCGATTGTTAATGTAAGAAAAATTCAAAAAAAGAGGATTGTTTAGGTATGAACTCAGATTCTCGCACAAATGTTTTCGTGCATTATTTAAAAAATAACAGTTTTAAAGAAATCAATTAAACACGATATTAAGCTAAAAAAACTAATACGCAAGCTTAAGAAACAAAGAGCAACTGAAGAAAGAAAAGTTCAGGGCATATTTTTGTTCAATTATAGCACGAATACTAATGACGCTAATTAATACGTAGGTAATTATGAGTATTAGTGTGTGAACCACAAGTGAGTTGTATTAAGCAAGACATGGAAAAGTTTTTCTAAGGAATTTCTTTGCGGAAGCCACAAAAAAAAAAAATTATTTCCGTCATTAATTATGTTGAATCAATCGGGAACATTGATATTCATGATGTATTCCATCAATTATCCTGACAATAATCTTTAGCCGCTAAACCATTGTAATTTCACACTCACTAAAATATTTTATAGACAATTCACGGTTAAGTGAGCACTTTTGAAAAAACATTTGAAAATTCTCACTGTCTACTAAGTGCATATATTTTAACGGGGACACTGACTGGCATGCGCCTAGTAAAGTTGGTAACGACGGAGGGGAAGTAGTTCCATGTCATAACGTTGAATTATAAGTGTTAGGTAAACGTTCGTAAATACGGAAATTATTTTTTTTGCTCTCTTTTTTTAACGCGCACATGTGTATGCTTAACTTTTCTAATAATTCCATAGTTTCACTTGTCAAGCTCATGAATAAAGTGTTCAGGTCGATGGCAATGTTAACTTTACATATGATGGAAGAATACACAATCTGCATGCAAATAGATCTTAAGCAGGGCTTTCAAAAGTGTTCAGTTTACCGCGAACCGCCTAAAAATACAGTAATCATGACAAGAAGCAACAATAGTACTATGCTTTTGGTTACAAGATGCATAATGATTGAGCGCCCGGTTTGCGATTCGCCAAACTTATGCAAATCATCTCATCACTAGCTTAGTTAATTTTTGTAGGCCTTCATTTTGAACGATCTGATATTCCGTGAATTAGGTAAACATTTGTGTCTTCTAGGACGTGATCCTAGAAAACTAATTTCGTGAATGTCTCAGGATTTTAACAGATTTCGTTCTTTGGGACAAAGTGGTTGGGGCAAGACTAGCACTTTTCTTAATTTCGCCCTTAGGAAATCCTTCCATTCTTCCATGAGCTGGCACGTCGGGCTTTCTCGCTGCTAGCAGCTGCATCTTCTTGCCGTTCGTACCTGAATGTTATCCTCCTCCAATACGTCAGCTTTAGCCCAGACATTCGTTGACAAATCCCCGGAGATTCGTTCTTGACTGGAGCTTCGATTTTCACTTCCAACAGCCGGGACGAGTTCATCCTTATAGATGTTTCCCTGCACGCTAGTAAAGCGAAGGGTATGTAAGATTTGCTTGAATCACAATGCGCACTATGTGGGAGAGTAACAGCGCTATATGTTAGACGGTAATCAATATATGCTTGACATGAACATAAAGTAGACGATGTTGTGCTCTCGGGCATACAATCTTATTACAAAGTTTCGGTTTAGTGTGGGAAGTGCATAAATTTCGACGTAAAGCCTCCGATTCGTCATTATGTTTGAGCACTTCTCCAGTCTTAAAAAAAGTAGTCTAGGGCTATCGGAAACAATTTTACCACAAAGAGAGTCCTCATATGTGCTTTTCATAAGTTGTATTTAACGTAGTAAGAACAAATTAAAGGAAAGTGTATGCGGAAATCGGCTATTGAAGAATACGGACACCAGAAAGAATTACATGATTGTAGTTTTTAGATAGTGCACGACTGATATAACTCTCCTGGAAGACACACTTGTTCTATTTACTTTGAACACTGTGAATTATTCCATCTGGTAAAAATTTTAACATTGCAATCGACATTATGACTTGAATAAATGCATTGATCATTTGCTAATATAACATTTTTATTATAAACAAAAATAGTTACATATGTTACAGCTTTTTCCTATAATATGTACAAAAAAGGAATAAATTATGGTGGTCGCTTGGTGATATATTATCATTATCATAAATGTCAAAATAACAAAAAATTTATTTGTGAAATGTTTTGAATTTCAGTAACTATATAAACGGAATACATACGTTGCCGAAAATAAGCTGAATAACATAATAAAAAACCCAAAAACAAAACGTATCCCAGGAAATGAATGAGAAAAACAAGATCTACCTGGTTCTTCTCTGGTACATGAATGTTGTGGTTCAGCGGAAACATTTTGCTGTTGGTTCCAAAGAAGCTAGGCTGTAAATAATAAAATGTGTTTGCTTCAACTCATACCAAAGATGATATATTGGGTTCAAATTGAGGTTTTGATCAGCCCAGTTAAGCATTACGACCGGATTATCTTCCAACCCCGATGCAGCTCAACTTTTATGGACAGGAGAATTGCCGCAGGATCTTCTCTGGCCGCATAATATTTGTCCAAATGCCAGTTCATGTATCGTGACTCATCACTCCATAAGACCTTCTAGTGCTATTCAGTCCATCGGAGATGTTGTCAGCACCATTCAAAACCATGCCGGGCACGAGTGTGTACGATCAGTGGCTTCCTGGCAGTGGCGTGGGAAACGTCCTGCGTGGAGAGACCTGCCACTGACCTCTGTATCTGAGCTGGAGTCGTTGACATGGCTCTCTGACGGTTGGTTCGCACAACACGCTTAAAAGTTCTTCGGTGAGGATTTTTTGTTCACCAGAGCGATTCCTGGGACTGCTTAGATTACTTTTCCTCTCAACAACGTCACCACTAACTATGTGCCGAGGCACGTTTAACTGCTGATAAGTATTTCTGACCTAACTCCCAAATTTTTGGACCTGTGCAATTATGTCCCTTTTGAAAGCAACTCCTATGTTGACTTATTTAAATAAACATACTATATCGAAAATGTATTGGGAATAGATAGACGTCTGCTGATATCTGTCACACGGTGTATTTAAGGACACGTGTTTTATCTAATGGAAATGAATCAGCAAAAAGTCCGTAGATGACAGTAATAATTACAAACACTTATGTTAGCACACAGTATGACAGTCTTGTAAGAATTTTAGAATCACACAGATATAGTTGCCATATAAAAACGCTCATACGATTAAGTATTGTAGGCCGGAAGTCTGGATGGAGACCGGAGGCATGTTAAGATATTATGAGTAGGGGGACTGGGGCACATTGATGCGGTTTTTTCTAAGAATTTTTTTGGTGCCAGAAAACAGAAATTTCAAGTTATTTTTCCATTTGATGTCAACAAAACTAGTGTACTGTGTTATTAACAGGCATAATCGTTGTTTTATGTAGTATTTATGCATTTAATTTAAAAAAAACTAAAAAATTTATTTGAATCAATGTGCCCCATCTCCGGGGTAGATTGAAGCATCTCCTGGGGCACTTTGATACGTTTGGGAAAAGTGGGGAAAAAATAACAGCTACTGCAGATTTTCCATTGAAAATGAGTTAGCAAACCATTTTATATTTATTTAAAGAAATTCAAATTACCAACAATTTAATTGTAAGGAATGTTAAAGCGATCAAAACCAAAATTAAATGTATAACCACCTGATGTTCTTGCTGTTCCTTGTCCGGCTGTTGGCTGCGGAAACTTTGTCATATCTGTCACTTCAACCCCACCATTATCTTCTTTCTCAGGAAAAATTAAAGAGTTACCAGGTTTTCTGTTTACAAACCGGACGAGATGGTCACCATCATCAGTTTTTACTATAACTTGGCCTAAAAAGTGAAGAACCGATCTATTTTTTGCAAACCGCACTTTACAAGAGTCACCATCAACAATATTTTGGTCAGAAGTATCTGCTTCTTCCATCGTATCATCTTCCAAAGTATCTGCTTCTTCACCTAGCAGGTCACTTAGATTCAAATCATCTTATGTAGAGTCACACAATTGTCCTAACGATGTTTCAGACTCATCTAATGAATATAATTCTGCCACCTTCTTTCTCTTCGTCTGTCGCTTCAAAGGTTTGGTGTCTTCTATCCCCATCAGCAGTTTTGCGTTTTTCAGTTCTTTGTCTCTATTCCTTTGCTGTGCTGCAGCTTGTTTCTCTTCTTTAACTTTTCTCATGTCGAAAAGACTTTTGTTCTCTGGAGAATCAGTATAAATTCGAAATGTACCAGGCTACCATCCTTTTCTTTCGTTAGTTCTACTACCACTAGCTGTTTGGTAAGGTCGTACGTCTTCAAGAGTTACAGGATTGTTTGAACAAGTATTTGGCCGTGGAGTCTGGGTAGCATCAGCACTTTGTGAAACATTGCTATCTTGTGACTGAGAGACAGTTGAGGGAGTTGCTGAGTCTGTCTGAGGAGGTGTGACAACCACTGTATCAGAGTGCGAATGAGGTATGGAAACTATGCTGGGAGAAAAATCAAAGTCAGAAAGTACCAATCTGTTGAAGGGCACTATGCCTGATCTCTCAAAACCAGACACAATATTTTTCGGAGTGAATGATTCTAAGTTTGCAAGTTTTTGCGAGCTTTGGAATGTCATAAATTGGTAGGTGTTTCCACGGATTATTCAGGCGCCAATCGTTGAAAGCAATTTTCAGTTTTGCTTTAAAGGGACCAAGTACTGCTACGTCCAATGGTTGCAGTTTATGGGAGGTGTTTGAGAAGGGGGGGGGGAGGAGGAATTAAAAATATNNAGGAGGAATTAAAAATATACTATTCTATTTGCACGACCGTAGTCAATGGCTTCAATAGAAACGCGTGACTCATGATTATCACATAGCAACAGGATTCGGTTTTCTATTGACGAATTTGTATGTTGTTTGATGTGCCTCAGAACTATTAAGAACAAATCGGCAGTCATCCACCCACTCCTGAACGCCAAACCCAAACGTCCCTTTGGAGCTCCTGCAATGAAGTGGTCTTTATAATGAACCTTGGGAAAAATGAATACTGGAGGATATTGATTTCCAGTAGCAGAAATGAAGGTACCAAAGGTAACAAGTTCCCCCCTTTCTGCTGAAACCACCTGCCCTACTTGCCTTTGGTGTTTTGAGGCTAGAACCTTTGGAGTGTCAAGGACAGTGGTAATCCCAGTTTCATCTAAATTTAATATTCTGTGTCGAGCGAAATTGTATCTTTTCATGACACTCTCATAATTATTGCAAAACTCAACAGCTTCCCTGAGGAAACCTACACACCTCATAATGCTTGTTTTTTCTGGTTTCCTCAAATTTACATTTGCATTCCTACTTCGAAAACCGTACATCCAATCTGCCCCTGCCATTTCATTACCATTCCAACATTCACGATTTTTACAGCGTAGTTTTTCAGCAACTTCATATGCCAAGCGCCTCATCTGCTTCATCGTTACACCGTGATGCAACTCATTGCATTTAACAAGGTATTCATTTAATTGTTTTTCTTGTTTGGCCTTTAAATACCTGTTGAGAGGAATACTTAGAACTGTGATCCCTGACTCTTTCATCACCATTTCTTGCTTTAATTTTCTCCAGACGATGCTGCAGAGTAGCGAGTTTGATTGTTGAACATGAGTGCAGCTTTCCGGATTGACAGGTTTCCCTCTAAAGCAGTTTTCATAGCTTTCGATACGTCAACCTCGTTGATTTCAGCTCTCTCGGTCTTTTTTTTGTAAGAGCGAACCATAGTGGAAACCCTGGAATAACAAAAAATTCTAATCACTGTTTGCAAAAATACTATTAAATTTTCTAGTATACAATAATAGATCTATTTCACTTCAATAAAAACTAATATTAGTAATTGTTGGTGGGAAATGGTTGGATTAAGGAGTGTATATTAAATATAATAATAAAAGTATTGGAAAAATAACTAAAAAAAAATATAGGTTTTTGCTGCTATCATGGGGCACATTGATACGCATCAATGTGCCCCAACATATGCTGTATCAATGTGCCCCAAGCAGCCATTTTGAATTACATGAATTTTGGATAATCTCAAATCCAACACTTCATAATTTACCTAACAAAAAATAATGAGGAACAGATAAAGAGTAGCTTTACTTACCAGAGAGGGTATTCTTTCCTGTTGGAAATACTGGAAAAGCTGTATAATTCCACTGCAATTGTACAACTCAAATTTACTTTTGACCTACAAAAACACTAAATCACCCGTCTCATTTCATCAAACTACTGAATCACGCCAAGACGTTCTGTAGGTAGTTGTGTACACTAGCGCCATCTTTTGGAGCTCTTGTGAAACTTCCTGTATGACCTTGTGAGCAGTAGAGGGGTGTATCAAGGTGCCCCTTGCATAAATGTTCCCCAGTTCCCCTATTGAAAAAGAAACGAGTATTTCGCTTTCAGCTAATAT
The DNA here is from genome assembly GCA_002778355.1 of Clitarchus hookeri. NCBI lineage: Eukaryota > Metazoa > Arthropoda > Insecta > Phasmatodea > Phasmatidae > Clitarchus > Clitarchus hookeri. The sequence goes on from NQII01001393.1 coordinate 322,541, forward strand.
TGATTTACTTTTATCTAAGAACAGACTTTACAGGACTTAAAAACGTAGTGATTAATCACGCTCGCCAATGTTACTTATTTAATTTAAGTTCTGAAAACATAGCAAAATAATTAAATATATAAAAAAATGTTTCGTAATGCCATTTCAAACTTACTTTTAATTCATAATAACCCTTTCAATATTATAAGATTGTACGTATTATGTATTATTTGTTTTCATTGAACAAATAACCACATTAATTATTATTGCAGCGGCAACTGTGACTGATTGCTAAAGAATGGTGCAATCATATTCCAACGTGTGGTGTTTATCATTTTATTTTAAAAAATATAATGTTTTTAAACTTGATAAATATATCTACGATTACTTTTGCAGCTATCATCTCCAAATTCAAATCTGTATTTTTTTATACTTCTTCGTTTAAATTATAATACACAGGTTCTCTTCAGTTTCTTAAAAACAAATAAATATAAATTATAGAAAATTTCGTTCAAAATGTTTATAACTCGCGAGCATGATTTACAGCAGTGATTTATAGTATATAGGCCATTCACGGTTACTTCACACTTTTCTGAGGCCCTGCTAAAGTGGTACTTTCAGGATATTTTCCGGCCTTGTGAAAACCAAACTTAGAATGTTACACCAAAGGGACAACGCGCCACATTTGTGCGCACTCAGTGTAATGTTATTTTGCATAAGTACTATTTCGTACTAGGCGTTATCAACACACATGTTTTATCGCTGTTTTTATCGATATTGATTATAAATAAAATATTAAAATATATAGATAAAATATAAGTAAATTTGTTGTTAACCATATACAAGATACATTTACGTTAACAGAAGTATAACACGCTTATTATACATGTAATATTTAGAAAACAACCAAAAATATAATTCATGTGGTGATTTTTTAAAGATTTCATTCAAAAAGTGTGAAGAAACCGTGAATAGACTATAGGTGCATGAACGATTATCGACGATGAGACACTCGTTGGCGTTTTGTGTCTAAACAAGAAAAAACAGCGTCTGTTATACTTTGCCGTAAAACACCTCGCTCCATGTATGACAAGTGAGTGATAACGTTCAAGCGGTTGATGTTAGTTAACAAGTTAATATTTGTATAGTTATAATATTTGACTGTTGCAGTCGTGGGCTTGGTGCTGGGCCGTGCCAGAATTGCAGATAAATGCAGCGCGTATTCTCTCCGTGCTTGCCTAATTGACAAATGACCTCGGAAATCTAAATAAACAACTGTTAGAAACACAGCTACTCACGACTTCATTACCACCAGTCCGTTGCCACTGAGAATCCAAAACCACAATGTAGACTTCTCAATCAGGGTGCATATTTTCTCGATCTTCTGAAGCTCTGCAGAATGTTCAAGGGTGCTTCAGGCTCGTCGCTGGCTCAGTTCCAAGAATCCAGCCAACAAGCGTAATCTAAGAGCGTGTTAACTTTAGATCGGTAAAGATTGCTTTTTTCTGGTAAATTTAGAACGCGCCTGGAGGGAGCGATATTTTACCAAAGGCGTCAAACGCTCATCCTGAAATAGCAGCGTATGCCCTAGTAATTATCTCCTTGCGTTGTCGACTAGTTAAGCCGGAGTAGCACTGCGAGATTTAAGAACGGGTAAAGCTTTCAGACGTATGTATTTTATAGTCTTGCGTGGGAGGCGCCGTGTATGATAACCAAGCGACTAAAATAATATTGAGCCGGATCATCCTACACGCCTTTTATAGTTCAGTGGTTTCTGATCAGACCATAAAAGAGTTTTTGGAAAAATAAATGCAGACCATATTAATATGAGTATAAAAGATTCTGAAGCGAATACGAAAAATGCTCAGCATTAGTAAATACTTCTTTTATGTAAATAACTCAAAATTTTATAAAATTTTAGATTTTGCGTGAAATTACCTTGGAAGTCGGGTGTATAATAAACGGGATAGTTTCGAAAATAAATGTGCCATACTAAAAATGTAGACTGGAAAAGCCAGTATGTTATACTTATTATTAAACTTTATAATATATATGACGTGTATTAGTTTAAAACTAATATTTTACTACGATAATTTAAGTGAAATGTGTACGTTGCCTAATACAAATAAAAATAACTTATTTGAAAATATAATGTTTTAAGTAAATAAATATATGTTTATTCCCTCTAAAAAGACTGTAATAAGTCTGTTATGCAATAGTAAATTTATATAATTCGATTTTTGAAGAATTATTATGCAAGAGGTTATTTTACCACCAGTACGTCTAAATAAAATGTTTGAAGTGATTTTTCGATGTGTGAATTATGTTTTAAAACATATGGAAAATACACTATATTCACACGATGCTGAAAATACATATAATGTATCTATCCTGATAAAAACAAACTCTTAAAATTTTATCCTCGCATTAATCCATAACTGGTTTAATATAATTTACAGGTAATTTCTAGTGTATTTGCTCCTTATGGATGAAAAACTTTTCTTCTAGAACCATAACACTACGAGTCAAATAATGCACTTCTAAGAGTGTGTGAGTAGTTAGAAGTTTTATAACAAAAAATAATCCATGAACGTTTCATACGATGAGGAAGAGAACGGTACCGGCGTCGTCATCTCTAAGATGCAAGCCACGAAACACTGTGCCTGTCAGCAATTGAACCAAGAAAATTGGTGTCCAATTTTTCAATTGATCCCTCCTGAATTACTCTCTAGCCTTGGTCACAGTTTTCTGAAGGTCGTTGTCTTTCTAAATACAGACTTATATTTGCATTGACATTGTACTTCTGTCACAAATGAAAGTTATCTCCACATGACACAATGTGATGAAAAATGTGAATTAACATTGCAATGTAGGAATATTGGAAATAAAATTCGAAGATTATTTTTTATTTCAAAAACGTTTATAACACAAAGGAAATGTTTCAGTAAAAAAAATATTACGGTGAATTAAATTTTTAGATTAAATTCGAAGATTACCTACAATAATTTAATTTTCTTATTTTAATATTTATTTAAAAACACAAATATGTTCGAAATGTTAAATTATTTAAACTATCCTGGTGCCTAATAGATTAACAAATTTAACATGATTTACTTACACAGAGTTTACTTAAGAAGCAGTTAAAATTCTGAATACCGTTCCTATTACTTTGAAATTATTCTAACCATATATAATTAAAAATAATCTGTTGAAATATTTAACGAAAATAACTAAAATACATGGAATTAACAACAATTGCTTAAAATTAATATGACTTATTACATGAAAGTGGTTAACAATGGGACTGAGTATTAAAACCCACAATTTCGAAGCATTTTTATACTAAAATTTAAAAAGTGACATAGTTGGCCATTATATTTTCATATTTCCCTGCGATACAATGCAGAATTCTCAGTATTCATTAATAACGAGAAGAAGAAAATAAAACACATTTTGAAAGAATGAATTACACTCTTGAGTTAGATAATCTCGTGTAGTTGAAATTTGTCTTTACACATTGGCAAAAAAAATTAACTTACAATATTTTAGCCTGTAAAGTGTACTTAACATGAATATTAATTTTTGGAATAGTGACTTGAATAGTACCGTGTCTTTAAAAGTGGCCTCTTTTTGGTTATCAATGTAGCAAAGAAGAACTGCTTTGCTGTATACAATTCATGTTACACTATAAGGCGAAAGTTTTATAGTCAAATTAGGTTGAAAACAATATCTTCTGGAGACCATGTTCGGAATGCATCCATAACGTCCATTAATGTGCAATTGTCTTTTCAGATCATTTTGAAGAAACCTTATGCAGCTTGCTTTTTTACAGGAGTGGTGTAATTTCAACGGATAAAATATTGTGACGCTGTTTTCCGCTTCTAAAATTTTTAAATTTTCAGTATGTAAGAAAGGAGCGTTAAAAAATTCCTGTAATATAACATGGGAATGAAATATAATGTGTAATATTTGCGGAAAAAATTAACATGATACAACAGTATGCCCATTAAGGGCTTCGAGAGTGTATATGGGAAAGCAAAATTATGTAGGCAGCGGAAAATGTTATGAGGAATCTCTGAAAGTTGTGTTACGATCTCAGCATAGTCCATTCACGGTTACTTCCAACTACTTTGAAACCCTGTTTAAGTTATATTTCCATGATATTCCATTCCTGCACCACATGCAAACAAATGTTTACTATTTCTAGAAACTCACGCCAGAAGGACAAGGTACCGCATTATTGCGCACTCAGTTACATATTATTTTGCATGAGAACGGTTTCTTCTTACTAGGCATTACCAACATATATCTATTTACTCACTATCTTTGTTCACATAAGTTAAAATTTAAATAATGTAATTTATAAATTAACTTTAATTAAAAGTTTTGTATAACCAAAAATAAGGTACAATTATGTTTACAGAAGTATACAACTCTTGTGATAATGACGTATTTAGGAAATAACGAAACACGTAGTACAAGGGGTGATTTCTCAAAGCTTTGTTTCAAAAAGTGTGAAGATATCGCGAATAGACTTTACAGTTTCTTTTTTACTTAGGTATCGTTGGTTGTGGGAGAAGCCAATACTATAACTCTCGCCATGTTCTAAAGAGTGTGTTAGAAGGAATAGCCGTGACTGTATCCCTAACAAGAGCCTCAGTTAAATGGGGGTGGTGGACAATTTTCTTGACGTTAAAGGTGAACTCACAACCGTTCGTCGCATTCGTCAGTCGCCTGTCCTTCCGGCGGTCACGTGATCTTCAACCAATCGCAGGACAACTTTTTTTCTATCCGCCAATCCGTCAAATATTTCTCAAACTTTAACTTTCGACGGACCGACGGATGAGCCACCGCCTTCCAACGACATTCCGTATACGCGAATACACACTTTGAAGTAAAATACAAGGCGGTGGATTTTTGTATATTACCTTTGGTGGTAAATACAGGAGTTTAAAGTGTAAACAATAATTCAGTATACATTCTAATCACGTAAAAATACTATCTCCTCTAAATTCTTCTCTCTTGATAATTTATTTTCAACCAAAATATACCTCCAACTAAAGAAAGATCACGATGTTAAGTGGTCACATTAAAATTTTGCCGTACAGAATGATTCACGGTCAACGGATAGTTGTGAATCGCTTTCAATTGACGGACGAACAAACAGACGGATGACTGACTAACGGACGGTCGACTGATGGCCGTAACGGTCGGTTGTGAGTCCATCATAAGTCCTCACAACCAGTGAGCTTAACTCTGGAATGAATGGAGATAGAGAAATTGGGTCGCCTCTGTCAACATATCTGCCTGGAAAAGGAACGCCAAGGTTTGTACTTATCTGTTAGACTCGCCGTTTTGTTGGAGAATAATGCTACGCCTTAAACTCTAAATAATACGTAAATATAAGAAAAGCATAAAAAATACAGCATAAATTTGCAAGATTTTAAAGTAACTGTTGACATCAAACGTTTGCTGTCTATACTATTGTGTTAGGTGTTGCTCAAAATACATTTTCAGTGACTCATTCACGCACATTGTGCCTGTGAACATGACACAGACATGAAATGATGTCCCATCTAAGAATTATTTGGAATAATATTTTATCTTGAAAGTAAACATCGTGGTACATGCGGCTAAGCAGCTATTGTGCGAGATGGTGACATACTATACGGGGTTTCTGTTGTTACAAGTGTTGGAAACTTTGAAAATCTTAACATAAACCTCTTACGAAATACTGCATTTCTGTACAGTTAAACGAATATCTAATACTCCACGTGAGAGTAAGCACACCCCGATTTTATAAACCTTCGCAAAATTATTCACACCTTCATTTCACAGGTTTATAGTTCACACCGTGCCAAACGCATCTTTTGGGATCGTGGATGCTATCTTATATACAGAATGTTCGGAAACTCAATGCCCAAAATACAGACATAGCTTATTTGGACCAACAATAAAACAAAAGCCCTGTACATTTATACCCGGGAATGAATTTTTATATAAGATAATTGTGTTTATAATTGTGGAGTACAAAGCCTGGAGAGCAAGACGGTGCTATCATACGTATAGGATAAGATGCATAGGAAGTAGGCGCGCGACACTGTGTATGTAATAACTTAGTGTCGCGCGCCTACGGCCTATGCAACTTGTCATACACGCATGCTTGCACCGTCTTGATCCCCAGGTGTTGTACACCGCTACTTTGCACAATTATTTGATTTAAAAGTACGTTTATAGATATACGTGTATAGGGCTTTTGTCGTACCATTGGTGTAAAGAAACTATGTCTGGATTCTGGGCATTGAGTTTCCGAACATTCTGTAACGAGATGGATATTGAGCAGCGCCGGGACGCATGGGCAGGGGAAACGGGAGATCCCCGAGGAAACCCACCGACCAGCGGCATCGTCCGGCAAGATTGCGACCGCGGCCCCACGTGCAAGAAGGAAAATCCATCGAAAGTATCTGGAAATGTTTTCAGAACGGGCTGTAGAGAACTTGACCCGTCGGGCCCTCGCAAGCTGTTCAGACGACTGGCGACTAGGATGATATAACCGGGGGAGGAAGGGGGGCGTGGCAAGTATATTCACGTGCTGTTATATTCTATTCCTAGAAGCGATGCGCGGGAAAGGACGTAAAACGAAGGGAGATCTAAATGTAAATGCGTGATGTTTAAAGAAGTTGTTTACTGGAGTTCGTACTCGGTGGGGGCTTGATAGTGGCCGGAGGGGGACGGTAAACTGCAGTAACCGAGACGAGCAGTTCTGGATGTCTTCCAAGCGAAGAGGTGGGGGGGGGGCACACTTGATACACCCTCTAGTTTACAAGGAGCCTGCAGCAACATTTCTGGAGGGAAAATGAAGAGTCTTTAAACGACGCGAGCCAGTCTGAGGTGTTTTGAAGGGCAACGAGGTCGAGCTGCCCCCACTGTGCTGCCTGGGTTACCATATGACCGTGTAAGACGACTGATTTCTCATCTCAAGAAGATCTAACCCAGCTAAAGAGTAGAGATGTTTGGGCAGCTCTTTACAGCGAGGTCTTGAGCGCTGAGGAGGGTGCAACGAGGTAAATATGGAGCAGCGCCGGAATTCAAGGGCGGGGGAAACGGGAGATCTCCGAGAAAACCCACTGACCAGCGGCATTGTCCGGCACGATTCTCACGTGCGAATATCTGGCAGCGATCCCGCCGGAAATCGAACCCGGTTCGCCTAGGTGGGAGGTGAGTAGCCTGACCATTATCCTACAGTGGCTTCCTGGATAAAGAAAAATCCCTTAAAAGACGAAAGTGATAAAATAATTTTTAAAATTGCAGCCATACAAGTTATCGACCGAGTAATAATCCTGATCTAAGTTTGCCGTGGTTTCCTGAAATCAATCCAGGCGAATGCTGCGATGGTTCCTCACTACATGACATGACCAACGAATTCCTCGTTTCATCTTCTCTCAGAAATTTGCTTAGTCTCTAATGACAAACAATTAATTATCAACAAGACGTTAATCGTAAAAGGTAGCGGCCCTCATAAATACGCATCTATAATTTGTTAATTTTCTGCAGTTAACAATTTACGCATTTTTTAAAATCTAAATTTTTTCCCTGAGCTACAAAAGTTTTTGAGTACAGGACTCTGCAGTAACATGTAGGAATTATGGATGGGGAAGGCATAACTGAGGGAAAAAGGGCGATATTGCGAAGAAATGTGATTTTGTAAATGACGTGTTTACTGTTTACGTATTTCGGGAAGCTTATCCATTGACGTAACGGCTCCTTTACCTTTAAAATTTGGTTATAAAGTAATAAACCTGTACGCAAAACATACATGAAAATATATATAAAAACAGGTTGAAAAGACGCTATGGTAAGGTCGCGTACACTGCATTTTTTGCTTTTAATGGACTGTGCTCTCGAAAATTAAAAATACGTTTGAAAATGAACACGGAGCATTTAAATTTTGAGAGTAATCACATTGCACAGTTGTCATTAAACTGTCAGGGTAGATTTGATAGCAACTAAGACATTATTTTTAACCATGCCCAGTGGAGAGATATTTCGGATAATTTAAGAACAGGCAGTAGTAAAGAAACAAATTTCTTCTAGGCAGATATACAGGAAAATACGACCTGCCGAGTGCGAGGCAAGCACATCACATGATCGTACTCTCGCTATGTCGCAGATACATTTAACGCCACGGCTCAACGTATCACCACTAACTATAGCATTTTCAATGTATTTTAAGATACCAAGTATTTTCAAACGTTTGAAAAAATGACCAAATGTAAAACATGTTTGGCTGTTTGCAAGATAAATCACTCATCACAAGAGTTTTACATCTACTTTAACATTAACTTACATAGGTTTTCCGTTGAAAGATTTTTTCACATATATTTAATTTTTGTTGTCACAGCCAATTTAAGATAACACAAATTGAATAAACCACTGTTGGTAATGAATACTAAGGAACTGTTCTTATCAGCAATATTGTTAAATTAACTTTTCATATGCTGTTTTTAATGTAAATATTTTTTTTACATGTTTACATTTTATGTATAAATACGGAAAACTTACATCGTTCTCATGTAAAAAATATATGTATTTATGTTGTCTTCACTAAGTTATTTTCTTCTAGACTCGTCGATGTTCTATTTACGAGTGACGGAAGAATACGCAGTTGGTAGTCCGAAAGAAGAAATTTAGCAGAGATTCAGAAAAATTAGAAGTAATTATAAGCGATATATTTAATTGCAGTTGAAATTATTCCCCCAACACGTTGGAAGCAGGTGCCAAATTTTGGCTGACCTCTGCGACGAAAAGGCAGCTTTAACAAGAAGCAGCTGTGAGAGAAAATGTTTACTCTTGACCCACATATTTCTCATAGAATAAAAAACCTCTGCCCCTCCAAAATAATTAAATTTACAACTTCTGTTTATATTATATACCTGTCGTCCGTACTTTTGCGAGCGGTACTAGAAATCACGCACCGCCTCTTATACACTCTGCGAAGAGGTTTTACATTATCATCGGAGCACGACAAATATTATAAAATTCTCCATATAGTTGTATTAGTCGAACCATTGCAAAGAGCCTAGCCTAATACAGCCTATAAGGCGTTAACGACAGTATGGGGTGGAATTCGACCGACAAATTTTGTGAGGTGATCCCTTGTGCAAAACCAAAAGGGAAATATCTCGGAAAATGTTACCCCAAACTGAACATTAAGGGAGACGCAAGCCCTTGAAAATCGAGTTATAAACTAATTTTTTGCATAATATCATTTCTAATAATTATCATGAAAGCACCTGATTAGGCAATTTTCACTGTTGGAAACAACGGCCTACTTATTAGATACAAAACAAGACAGGAAATGCTATAAGGATGTGAAATGTTTCTTAAATAAAATTCTATTATATTGAATTGTTTTTAATGAAGTTAATAATCATTGACCATTTGGTGACGAAAGCAAAGGTCGCCGAAATTAACCAGGACCTGTCCGTACTTGCTTTTGGCACACACTAATCAATCTCTTCTTTTCAGAAATATTAATACAGTGGAAAGAAGAACGAATGGAATCAGTGGCCGTCAAAACTGCTGTGGACATACTTAATCCCTGGCAGTATAGCCTAGAAAGAGATTTATAGGAAAAGTTCTAATATTACGGTGCTATCGGGGCCCACTTGATTTACCACCAGTTCTTTGATAAGCCGAGCACACACTGTGTGCGATGAAAATTCCTGATGATTCATTTTTCTAGCGGAGCGCAGCCTCTTTTCTGTTCGAGACTGTCATACAAAAAACATTTGTCTTTTACACAGAACTTCACAAAGAGAAGGCGGTCAAGTTTAGCAGCTTATCGCTCACCTTCGAAAAAAAAACCCCTGGCTTTTTAATTTATATTTGGAGAACAAAAAAGGATATAACTTTACTGAATCATCTCATTCAACTCTTATATTACGTTTCGAGTACTTCAATTTTCAGTCTTCCTTGACTGTATGTTTTGAGTTCCATACCGTTATAAAAGAGATATTTATAAATATATCACACAGCTGAAATAAAATCGCCTGTTTTTCTCCTGCATTGGATAACGCAACATTAATGGAATTTTGTCGACCGCAAATTACAATGAAAGGAAAAGGAACAAAAGGAAGGAGTGACTTTCAAATATCACTTAAAATTTTCTAGAGTTAGCTAAACCATTCTAACAACTCAGATGAAAACATTACGATGTAAATAGACAAACATCAATCGTATTCCGCTCCCCCAGCCCATGGTTATTACAGCAATATATGGTAAGATGAATAGTATTGTGATATTCACTCGCGTGTGGTAGAGTTTATAGAATACGAGATATGAAAAAGTATCAAGAAAAGGGGCAGTTAAAAATTAAATTACTCATTTTTAATTAGTTTTATGTAGATGTAAAAGTAATTATTTTACATGTTTCAGTTTTCTCTAAAAAGAGCATGTATAAAAGTAGCACATAATATGTTTTTTTAACTACCGTAGAAAATACGCATATATCATTGCAAATATTCCGAGTAAAAATACAATCAGTAAACGTTTTAGAGTTCAATTTTTTACACTATTTGTAATAAAACGCAAACAGAAGTCAGGGCGAAAACAAATTCATTTGAAAATCACACATCAGTAGTGAAGGGAATGAAAATGAGAATATTTCATTCATAGATCAATCCCCGTAAGATCACGTCTTATCCTTTAAATGGCGTCGAATATGCGTAGCGCTGCGCCTGCTGATAGACAACCATTCTCACGCAAAGTTGCGTGGGTTGCAGATCTTTCATGCGGCACAGCTGCGTCGTCCATTACACCAGAAAAAAAGTATGTATAAGCTGGTCACGGTTGGTAGCAAGTTTATAAAAATAGCTGAAGTAACTGACGTTGTATGTTGTGTGTGATATACAAATTGGTTGCCACTAAAGCCCATCGTTTTCTTTTTATACTCATAAGAGCTCGATTTTGCAAATCATTAACACATTTACTGATATAAAAATTACTGAGTTTCAATTTATGGAGCATGAATATAGTGGGACGGTTCATGGAAATGTTAATTTTCCATCTATCGGAAGGATGGAAAGAGAGATAGAAAGAAAGTCCTGAGCAGGGTTTTTCAAACGTGCACAATTAACCGAGAACAGCCTATACGTGAAAATCAGTCAGTAAAGGAAAACATAGGCGACGTTACTGATACTAGTAGGCATCCAAACGCAGCAAACGACATTGGTCGAAGCTAATGTGGTCAGATACCAGCCAGAAAACTGAGGCTTTACAGCTCTGTGGTTTCTTGTACTGTACCCTAAATGCACGTCTGAATATTTATTCCGTACGTGGCACTTCATTACTATAGGTTGTTCACGTTAAAGTGAGTACTTTTGAGGTCCGAGTTACTTTTTCCTTTCGGCCATTTTAAGTGTACTTTCCGAACGAGAAAAAAGCTTATGAGATCACTTTCCTGTCTGTGTGACTGTGTGTATGGGTGTGTCAATGTTCCCCCTTCGATTTTTGAACACGTGAACTTAATTTCACCCAGCCGGTACACATACAGTACCATGTAAGTACACCTGACTTTCTTAGTTTTAGACAACGCTGGGCACTTACGTTCAAAATGGCAGCGATTTATATATTTTGGGTGATAATTTAAATATTTTGGGTGATATGTCATATCTCGAAAACTTTTCAACCGATTTAAAAAAAAAATTCTGTGCTAACGGAGCAAGGTGTAAACATCGAAATCAAAGGTGAATGTTGTTATTGGTGAGCCATTTTGGAAGATAGAACCACATGAAGTAATATAGTTTATACGTTATATCTCGAAAACTACTCAACCAACGTTCAACAAATTTGGCACGTAAGTAATATTACACTGAAGAGCCAAAAGAACTGGTACACCAGCCTAATATCGTGTAGGGCCCCCGAGCACGCAGAAGTGCCGCAAAACGACGTGGCATGGACTAGACTAATGTCTGAAGGTACGCAGGAGGCAATTCACACCATGAATCCTGCAGGGCAGTTCACAAGTCCATAGGGGTGCGAGGTGGTGGAGATCTCTTCTGAACAGCACGTTGCAAGGCATCCTAGATATGCTCAATAATGTTTATGTCTGGTGATTTAGGTGGCCAATGGAAGTTTCTAAAATTATAGAAGTGTCCCTGGAGCCACTCGGCAGCAACTCTCGATGTGTGGGGTGTCGCATTGTTCTGCTGGAATTGTTCACGTTCGTCGGAATGCCCAATGTACATAAATGGTTGCAGGTGATCGTCACCTGTCAGAGTCGTATCTAGACGTATCAGGGGTCCCATTTCCCGCCAATTGCACATGCCCCATACCATGACAGATCCTTCACCAGCTTGAACATTCCCCTGTTGACATATAGGGTCCATGGATTCATGAGGATGTCTCCATACCCGTACACGTCCATCCGCCCAATATAATTGTAAACGAGACTCGTCAGACCAGGCATCGTGTTTATAGTCATGAACAGTCCAATGGTGGTGTTGGCGGACCAAGGCGAGGCGTAAAGCTTGGTGTCGTACAGTCAACAACGGTACATGAGTGGGTCTTCGGCTCCGAAAGCCCATATCAATGATGGTCGGTTGAATAGTTCACACGCTGGCACTTGTTGATGCTCCAGCATTGAAATCTGCGCCAATTTGAGAAAGGGTTGCACGTCTGTCACGTTTAATGATTCTCGTCAGTCGTCGTTTGTCCCGTTCGGTCACGATATTTTTCCGGCCACAGCGATGTCGAAGATTTGATGTTCAACCGGATTCCCGATATTTACGGTACACTGGTGAAATGGTCGTAAGCGAAAATCCAAATTGTATCACTCCTTCGGAGATGCTATGTGCCATCTCTCGTGCGCCGACTATAACACCACGTTAAAACACACTTAAATCTTGATAAACTGCCATTGTAACATCAGTAACCGATCTAGCAACTTTGCCAGACGCTTGTTGTCTTTTATAGGCGTTGCCGACCGCCTGGCGTTACTCTGGTTGGTTCCATACCTCTGTTATTTGCATACGCACGCCAATGCCAGTTTTTTTGCCTCTCCAGTATATGATAGGCTAGGTATAAGTAGTTGAACTTTATTACAAACATTTTATCAAAATGGCGGAAAGGCAAATATTTAAGGTGTATTTGGTATAACTCTCATACCGTTTGACCAATTTAAACCAATTTTGTACACTGACAGTATATAATACAAGCATCATATAAGCGAAACAACAACCACTTTCGTAAGTTATTTTGTAAGATAGCACTACATGAATTAATAAAGATTATGTATAGTATCTCGGGAAATAATTCACAGACAACTGCAAAATTTAGCAAACAAGTAGAACGGCTACAGTGGATGTGTACAAATATGTCAGACACTTATTTTCAAAATTGCTACTATCTAGGTATTTTCCAAACCTTTTAATGAATCCCAAATTAACTTTGTATGCTGGGAGTATATATAACGAAAATCAAATATGTCTACACGGAGCCTCTTTTGCCCTTCATTTTCTAAGATTGTGTCATGCGAATTAATAAAATGTTTTTGTTATATCTCGAGAAACAACTGAGCGATTCCTATAAGATATGGCAAACAGGTAGAACTGTGGTACGATATGGTAACTAATATGCTTTAGGATTGTCACATAATTTTTTCAAAATGGCGGCTATACAGGTATTTTAGTTTTATATTTTAAGTCGTTGACACCATATAATCAACTCCAATGAAACTTCGCAGGCTGGCTGTATATATTACAACCATCAAATGTGTCCACACAAAATCACTTTTGTCCACCATTTTGTAAAATTGTCTCATGGAAAATTAAAACTATGTGATCTCTCCGAAAAAGAACTAAATTCTAACAAATTTGACAAACAAGTAGCACTATGGCAGGCCATGATAACTGATAAACTTTGAGAAGGTCAGACACATGTATTTTAAAAACGGCGGCCATACAAACATTTTANCAGGCCATGATAACTGATAAACTTTGAGAAGGTCAGACACATGTATTTTAAAAACGGCGGCCATACAAACATTTTAGCTAAAAAAAATTTTTCTACGAATATAAAAAAAAAATTTAAATTCTACATACATATGTATGATGACAGTATCAGTTATACCTATCAATTTTTTTTTTCAAACCTCATTTCGCCATTATTTTGGAAGATAGCCCCACATGAAGTAATACAGNTTATACCTATCAATTTTTTTTTTCAAACCTCATTTCGCCATTATTTTGGAAGATAGCCCCACATGAAGTAATACAGTTTTTATGCTCTATCTCGGGAAACAATCAACTGATTTCTTTCGAATTTGCCGAATAAGTTGTACTTTCGTAAGCCATATTTATTTACACGTTTGAAGTGCGTCTTATTTCATAAATGGAGCTTACTGTACTATGTCTACAAAACTGTGTAACAGATTTAAACTTAATTTTGGGTATTGTATCTGTAACAATTACGGAACGTGCTAATATATAAACTTTTTGTGCTCCATTTATGAAGATCGTCACATTAAATAATGAAGGTTTTTTAGTCATATCTCGAGGATCTATCAACCGATTCATACCAAAATTTCACGCAAGTATTGCAACAGTAGGGTACGTAAATTAACATGTGTTATGTGTGGTAGGCCTGTTTTAATGGGGTTTATATAAATAACTTAGATTGATTGGTTATATCTACGAAATGTTTCAACAAAATTTAACAAAATGTTGTATGAAAACATTATTAATAAGATGCTTAATTTCTTTACACAGAAATATTATTTTGCTGTGTTTCTTGCAAAGTAGTGTCAAGTGAGTAAAATTAACATTTTTCCATATTTCCGGAATAATACAACTAATTTCCACAAAATTTTGCACACCTACAGAAGACCATGTAAAGTTACATGATTTAAATGAGGTTGGACACAGATTTTCGAAATGGCGACCATACAAATATTTACATATGTTTGGCATATATTTTTAACAATTTAACCAAATTCAACCAAACTGTTTAAGCTGACAGTATGTATTAGACGCATAGTATAAAAAACATTTTTCAGGCAGTTTTGTAAGATAGCACCGATTAATAAAATAAGTTTTTTATGCCTTATATCGATTACAAATCAACCGTTTTCCACCAAATGTTTTACACGAGTAGAGTTATGGTAGGCCGTACAAATCTTTGTATTTTTAGTTGTTCAGACACTTATTTTCAAAATTATGACCTTGCAAGTATTTCAGATTAATGAACCCTATTATTGAAAACATTATACATCCGAAGTTGATGCTCCGAATCGTACCTCCGTGATGCAATCGATTGCACGCTAGCTTAATTTTACGAGCTTTTCTGAATTCGAATCCCGGGTAAGTCACTTGTGTATTTTATTTGTCTCGGTACTGTTTCACATGTTTCTGGTTTCATCTGTAATGATATTGCTGTCAATGAGACATCAACACTTACCTACCATAAAAACTTTTAAGAACTTCATTCAAATTTATTTGCACCCATGTAGAGGAAAGTAGGCTAATTAGTTATCAGTAACTACTTGTTTATCCTTTAACTACCTTTTTAAATAAATATTGCCATGTAAGTAATAAACNCTAATTAGTTATCAGTAACTACTTGTTTATCCTTTAACTACCTTTTTAAATAAATATTGCCATGTAAGTAATAAACACAGTGTGTACATTCCACAGCACTAGGAAGTTAACCTTTAAGGCTAAAATAAATTATATGTAATGACTATTAATCCGAACTAGAGAGCTTTGAAAAGTGCTCACTTTACCGTGAATAACCTATACCGGACTGTATGACACAGTGAGGCACAACCAAATATATTTAATGTGTGCTGCCTGAAACAACAATTACAAAACCCTGTCTCTAAAGCTACGCTCCCACAGCACCGCTACGAACAAAGCTGCGAATAATCCGCCTTTGCATGTCGATGGTTGACTCCCCGTAGGCACTACGCAATACAAGTTTGACCCACTCAAAGAACCATACAATGTCTTACGTTTGGGCAGTTATACTAATTCATCCGTAAAATTTCGGCAAATAAAAGATGCACCGATATAATACTTTCGTAAAGAGCTAAATCGACAGAAACCTGAAGCAATCGTCTCTGATTACATTCTCTATTTTATAATGGCTAATAAGTAAGTTAAAATTAATTATGGGAGAACGGAAACAAAGGGGAAATTTACCACGAAGAAAATATTTAAAATGCAAAAATGTTTTAAAAAGCAATTCCCCCCCACCCCTTTTTTTAGACATATGCAAGGATTCAAGATTTTTATAACAAGTTAGTTTCCTAAAGCAATTCAAGTGTTTCAGAAATGAAAACTAAACTTGAAAGAAGTCAACTAGAAAATAAGAAAAATAATTTCATTGTTTTGGAGTTTTGTGTAGAACACAAATAGTAAATACACGCCAAATCATCTGGAAGACAAAGTCAGGCATTATTACATACCACTAAATATAAAATTCATAGAAATATGTGTAAAACCAAAAATTAACGTATGGCTTAAAACAAAGAGGAAAACTCAGTAAATGTCTTCTTCGTTGCCCTTGAGGCAAACTATAAATGCAAAGAGGAAATTGAGATGTAACAAAACTACTTACATCGTTACCATTAGATTAAGAAAACAACTTATTTTGCATTGAGATGAAGGAAAATAAAATAAAGGTAGTGATATAAACCGGAATGTTTTTCTCTCAGCAAACGTAAGCGTCCCAGAAATGTAGTTGAACAAATGTTACAATACAATACGAGGATCTTTCATACGAGACTTGTCAGAATCTGCATGCGCGTTAGTAAAATCGTTCTTGACATCACCGAAATGCTTAGACGGATCTGAAAATAGTTGAAAATATAGTATAAACAAATTTCCGAAAAAGTAGACAAATTGCAGTTAGCTGAATGAACCTGCTTAGTTTATAATACAAATGACAATAGTGATTATATCGATATACACCTTCATTTTCCTCTGCCCACGTGGCTCATACGGACTTCGACTTACTGGATAGGAGAGAGGAAATACATAAAAAGAACTGCGCTANGGTGGCTCATACGGACCTCGACTTACTGGATAGGAGAGAGGAAATACATAAAAAGAACTGCGCTAATATTAGCCAGGAAATAAACCGAAAACCANCGTGGCTCATACGGACTTCGACTTACTGGATAGGAGAGAGGAAATACATAAAAAGAACTGCGCTAATATTAGCCAGGAAATAAACCGAAAACCACGCATAAAAATGTTCTCGTTGCAGTCTGCCTAACCGGGTATCTCCCGTACACTAGTCAATCCCACTATCTACATTAGAAGCAATTAAATATTGGTGGTCGCTTTTATTACAACGTTTAGCAAGTTAAACAGAGTAGTGTTATAATAAGAAGCCGGAGAGCTAATGCAAGTCCGTAGGCAACACACACACTTTACCTAACTTTTTTCGAGGACTATATTTAACATGCGTCTGACCAGAAATATAATTCCGAAAACACAGATTAAATATTTATGGCTTCGTACATCTTAAAATTTTCTTTAAGCTCTATGATGTCACTTACGACCCTAAAACGATTTTGTTAAAATTTCGTAGGAGCAATTCTAGAAGCAACGTGGCCCCAGTACGGTTGNTTACGACCCTAAAACGATTTTGTTAAAATTTCGTAGGAGCAATTCTAGAAGCAACGTGGCCCCAGTACGGTTGTTAATGCTGGAAATTGGTCAATAGCTACTTCCTCCTTCGATTAGTTTTCTTACTAAATAAACCGTTATCATACTAAACATTTCGCGTGATTGCAACTAGAAATCGTAATTNCTTCGATTAGTTTTCTTACTAAATAAACCGTTATCATACTAAACATTTCGCGTGATTGCAACTAGAAATCGTAATTTCCAAGCGTGAAGTAAATATTAGGTGTGCAGCAACCGGTCTCAGTGTTCCAACATTTACCTCCTTTTCTTCCTACATAACGTTTGTTCTACTAAGGTTAGTAGCATATAAATAAATTAATTATTTGATATACTAGCACAGTACTTCTGAAAAAAGTTGTAATGCTAATACAATGTAGTAAAATATCGTGAAATATAAAAATTATTGTTCATAAAAGGGCGTGATTTTTGTAAAACCAAACGTAAACAAACTGAAAAATCATATTTGGAACACGTAAATTTTACAGTTATTTTGGCAATTTTTGAACCAGTGTTGGGGACGTGGGCAGAAGGCGAAAAACAGTATACCTGATCTTTTTCCATAGTTCGAAGCGGCGGAAAGCAAATAAGAGAGTCTTGAGAACGCACCCCGGAGAGAGGCGTCCCAGACGTCCGTTAGCGGGCGGAGACGCCACGTGCTCCTGCCAACACAAACAACCAGCCACCACTGTCCGTCGAAAGGCCTTCTGTGTGAGANGGGCGGAGACGCCACGTGCTCCTGCCAACACAAACAACCAGCCACCACTGTCCGTCGAAAGGCCTTCTGTGTGAGCCTGCGAGTGATAGACACGTAGTGATCATTCTTCTGTTGTTTTTAATGCAGAGGGTATGGGTATCAAATACCAACTGTTGCTGTAAAAACTTAACTCCTTGATTTGCATGCTGGTGTCAGCTTATTTTATATCTGCGGGAAGAAAAAGTTACACTCTTCTACACATTACACTTTTGCAGGTCACTGATTGTATTTTATACGTAAATTATCAAGATAGCATTTAATAACACGAGGAAAGTTTATTTCTGCCATAAAATTTAAGGGTAATTTATTTACGTATTCCACCTCCGATGACGTCGTAACTTATATTACTAAACAAAATGTGACTCATACGTGTTGCAGTACATCAAACGGGACGTCATATGCCGTAGTTACGTTTTTTATACGTACGTAAGTAAACGTAACCTGCAAGATATGAATGTCAATATGCTTGGTACACATGGTAATACAGTATTATTTTATAAGTGGAAAAGTTGCACACATAGTGCAGATTACAAAGAACTTCTTAACATAATACACATGAACATAATTCTTCTAGAAACAACGAACATTCTGAGGGTGTGGAGTCACATGTCTCCATTAACCACATTAATTACAAAATACTCATAAAAAGTTAATCTTCTGGCAAAACTAAATTAACGCAATTGTGTAGTGACATTTCACACAGTGTGTGCTTAATGATTCTTTTCGAAATGACGACCATTTGCATTGAGACGCACACCGCTGCTCGTGTCATCACTGATCGACGTACGTTTGCCAGTGTGTCTGGATATGTGGACGTACGTGCAGCTATAATACGGTCTTTCACGTCTTCTGGTGTCGTTAGAACCTGCTGGCACTCTATACCTTTGATATGTCCCCAGAGAAAGAAATGTAATAGTGTTAGATCAGGCGAACGCGCTAGATAACGCTGAACAGGACTATCTATCCACACCCATCGATTTGGAAATATACGCTGTAGTTAATTTCCTAAAATTAATTAATTATGAGCAGGGCACCCATCGTGCTGATACCACATCACTTGATGTGTATTCAGCGCGACATCTTCCAACCTCACAGGCAAACTACGTCCCAGGAAACACTTGTACTTTTGCCCATTCAGTAGCCCTTCAGAAACATAGGGGTCAATGATTTGTTCTCCACACCATACATTGGCGCTGACGTTCTACCTGACGAAGCCAGGTGAGGGTTTTCCGGTGACCAGTAATGCATGTTGTGCAGATTGACGTCTCCATAGTTCGTAAACGTTGCTTCGTCAGTGAACAGTACCATATCCACAGACCCTTGACCTTTTCGTAAGACACACACTGGCAATATTCAATTCACTGTTGGAAGTCTGAAAGTTCTTTTCTCAGACAACAGCCAAATAGGGAATACAGTAACTGTTGTTTGTAGGCATGCCAAATAACACATCCGTTGCAGTGAAAACGCCGATGGGTTCCCATTTCGTATTATGGACTCGCACGTCATATCTTACAAATTACATACGAGTACGTAAATAAACAAGTGATTGCATCATATGATGTCCCATGCGATGCATTTGTTTGTCATATTTTCTACGGTAATAAACAATTGACTACATCATATGATGTCCCCTGCGATGTATTTATATGCTCTACTTTGTACGGTGATATCTGTTAGTATGTTATCGGTGGTGAAAAAGTTAAGTTGGTCATATTAAAATATTAATTTATAAGCAATATATGATTGAAAAAAGAAGTAAACACGTTGACTTTATTTATTTATGAATGATGTTTTAGTATATGGTGATGTTACGCTATGTAATAATATTGATGTGACAAAATAATTGCAACCTAACGTAACTTAACCTAACCTAACCTTGCCCTTACCCCATCTTAATACCTATATTATATGTATTACTTATTATTACAATATGGCGTGGCATATAGTATCGTTACATAAATTGCTAGTGAAATAAATAACAAGTTTTGAATTCCTAATAGTAAGCGAGATATTCAGTATTGAAAAGTATTGTTTGTCGGCGTATAACCCCTATTATTCTCAGTTATGATCAGGGGGTGTGAGTTTATAACTTCAAACATATACCTCTTAGTCTAAGGAAAAATCGGATGAGATTTTTATTTCCAGTTAATTTATGTTTGATCAAGAGGTATAAAATAAATGTACCGTAATGCAAAATGCACAGTTAGTTCAGAGAGGGTTACAATTATAGTTTGTATATGCGAAAAATTTATGTTAACATGAGAAATTTAGGCAATAACCCATACGAAAAATTTCAGACACAGTTCACTTAAGGAACTATTGAACCCACAATTATAAAGATTTTCAAAGCAAAAAAAGTTAAATCAATTGAACTGCCCAATGCTTCAGGCATTTATATTGCAGTAATATGGAATTAATATTGTACCATATTATTTATTACTTATGATAACTGTCTTATTTATGGTTAATATGATTTCATGTTTCCAGAATGTTTCCTGATATTACCATCATAGAAAATCTACATCACACATTTTGAAAATTTGTGTGACTTCGTAACATTCGTATCAATTATTATTATCAGCTATTTGTCTCATCGGTGAAAACTTACAACTTTTTCTCTGTTACATTTATTTTCTGTATTGGTAGTACATTTTCTTCAATTTGTGCCACAGGACGCTCTATTGGTAAATAACACATTTATCAGTGCCTAAACTCGCACGTAAAAATGTACACACATCCATGCATCAACATCGCCTCATCCTGCCTGTGACGAGAAAGTGTATTATACAAAGTTGTTCTGAAATCTAGGTAAATATACTGTGAACTAGTTCACCGAAAACATTAACCCCTTTCAAATTTATAAGTACTATTAATTTAAGTAAGCGTCCACGAAAAATATAATTTTCAGGAGACTATATGAAAGAATTAGTAACTTTTTTAATGAAACATAATATTTCTGAATATAACAGTAATTCCTTGAATTGAGATCTGACATTTGTGAAAATTCCATTATCCCTTTTCACTGAGAAAGAAAGAAAATAAAAACGCTCTGTTAAAAGTTACATAGCACACAGGTAAATAAACGCACAATTTTAAACACTTTGTAGCTGTTTTACAGAGAACAGTTCTCATAAAAGTGTTGCAACAAAGCAGCGCGTTTGCTCAAGACCACCATAAAAAAATTTGTCCCCAAACAATGGTTACAGAATTTTATACGTTGGTAACGGGACTTCCCCGTAGCTCTAACGACGAGGTAAAATATTTCCAAGCCAAATTTTTATACAGTTAAATATAAATTAAAAAAATAGAAAAAATTAAAATGTTTTGTTTTATTTTAAATATATTTGACTATTTTATAATAACGTAATTTGTACTGCTGCTTTCTAGTCTATAATGTCTATAATGTCTCGTATAATGTCTCGTAGCACCATACTATATCCGGGTAGGATAATTAAGACTAGATAAAATTTTTTATTTGTTAATTTTTTTACCCGATAACAGCGACCTGAAAACCTAACCTTTCGTATGGTTTTTACGCCAGCAATATAGTTTATCAAAGGTAATTAATTTAATATGCCAAACAATTATGAAGTTTCATTAAATGAAGCATTTTTTATCAAAGAATGACAACCGGTATTAGCATCGAAATTACTAATAGTATCTGTGAATAAATACATTAAAATTAAAACTTAACCATTTATTTATAGGAGCTATACAACTTCTATTACTTGTGAGCAAAGCTTTGACAGAACACATTTTCCTCAATTTATGGGNTTCGTAGCACCATACTATATCCGGGTAGGATAATTAAGACTCGATGAAATTTTTTATTTGTTAATTTTTCGACCCGATAACAGCGACCTGAAAACCTAACCTTTCGTATGGTTTTTATGCCAGCAATATAGTTTATGAAAGGTAATTTAATATGCCAAACAATTATGAAGTTTCATTAAATAAAGCATTTTTTATAAAATAATGACAACCGGTATTAGCATCGAAATTATTAATAGTATATCTGAATAAATACATTAAAATTAAAACTTAACCAATTATTTATAGGAGCTATACAACTTCTATTACTTGTGAGCAAAGCTTTGACAGAACACATTTTCCTCAATTTATGAAAAAAAAAGTTTGTTTCGATGTAAAATTCCAATGGTAATTATATTTCCATATTATTTAGGTATTTCGCGCACATACAATCGATCAACTATTAGATAATTATGAAGAATATGCATGTAAATATTTTTCTATTAAAGAGATATACATTTTAGAATTATGTATTTCATTTCAGTTTGCTTTATTAAAATAATATTTCTTTATTTGAGTTTATTTGATAAATGAATTCCCGTATAACATCCGTTTTCGAAAGGCATATAATGTATAAGTTTTTATTTTTATCTGTTTGGCAAAAATGCATTAATTAATAAAGATAGAGTCTAAAACATAACAATTGATAAATGCAAACTATATATCGTAAACCAGGGTTACTTTGCACCTTCTGGGGTAAATATGCATTGCCCAGAACCTTTATTTTGGTAATACTTGACAAAGAAAAAAACATTTGTACCTAAGTATTNTGTAAATATTTTTCTATTAAAGAGATATACATTTTAGAATTATGTATTTCATTTCAGTTTGCTTTATTAAAATAATATTTCTTTATTTGAGTTTATTTGATAAATGAATTCCCGTATAACATCCGTTTTCGAAAGGCATATAATGTATAAGTTTTTATTTTTATCTGTTTGGCAAAAATGCATTAATTAATAAAAATAGAGTGTAAAACATAACAATCGATAAATACAAACTATATTTCGTAAACCAGGGTTACTTTGCACCTTCTGGGGTAAATATGCACTGCCCAGAACCTTTATTTTGGTACTACTTGACAAAGAAAAAAACATTTGTACCTAAGTATTAACATTTTGAATGTTATCTACCCCGGTTATCTTTCGCATCCCTTTACCAAATTACTCACAAACCAACATTTTTAGTGGTCCAAAGTAACTTCGTTTTACGGTATTAGAATTAATGCAAATTAATGATTAAAATTATTCGCGAAAAAAGAATTTATATCAGAACTACCTCCCGACATGAGATCAATATTCTATCGGGAAAAATACAACATTACTTTACTAATACCACGCTGGATAGAATATAACTAATGGACACTTGACGTTTCTCTACAAATTACACTATCAATGTTTTCGTTTTCGCCAATTATCTACATTAATAAATATTTTCCAATTACGACAACGCACTTAATCGTCTTTTGCAAAGATTCTGAACACGGGCTGCTTTGTGTAATGTAAAATCAGAATAAATTTATTTTACACTGCAGAAATATTGAACTAGTACGTGTCCAAGTAAAATAAAGAAAATTTCTTGGAGTTATAAAATTTTCAACCTCGATAAATCAGCATAAGTTTATCTTCCCTTCATATTTTCCGATGGCTTTTGCTTTGCGACTCCATAGAAGTTTGCCAGTTTGGTTTTCCGTATATTTCCATCTTCCCTCTCACTTAGATCTTCGAGGAACTTCAATCCCTGGAAGCGGTCTCCTGGTTGCGATCGAATTGTAATGAAACTTGAAGGGAGACCGTAACCACTTATCTTTTGGCTGGCGTTGGGCCGATGTTATTTCAAAAGTCGCGCCAGCGGAAGTCCTCAAATCTAAAGACTTTATGAAATAACAGCAATTAGCGTTTGAGGCACTCACAGCTGACGATCATTTAAATTAGTTCGTGATGCTATTTTCTGAGTATCTGAAGTAGATACTACACGCAATATTTAGTTTTGTTTATTCGCGATTTCTTCACACTTTTTGAATCATTCCTTCGAAAAATTATCCCATGTACGATGTATTTCGTTGTTTCCAAAATGTATCTCGTATCACAAGCGTTTTATACTTATGTTAAAATAACTGTATCTTATTTTAGGCTAAATTAAACTTTTACTTTCATTGTATACGTAAATTATAATATTTAAGGTATAACTAATACGAATAAAACTGTGAAAAAATAGCTGTGAAGGTAATGCCAAGTAAGAAATAGTTCTTTTGCAGTATATTTTTAGAATGAGTTTGCACGAATGCGGTGCGTTGTCCTTTTGGTGTAATTTTTTAGTCTTAGTTAAGCTAGGATTGAATGGGGTGGAGGAAGAGTTTGAGAGAAGAACTTAAGCAGGGCTTCGGGAAAGTTTGAAGAATGGACTATACTTCCACGTCCTCATAAAAAAAAGGTACCGTTGACTCAAATAGCAGAAGAGACTTTACTGAAGTTCCAATTTTTGCCGAATAAACAGACTGGTGCCCTTTTTACATATCGGTTCTCTTAGGAGATTAGTGACTAGTATGATGGGATCTCCGGTTCGATCTCAGGCAAGAGTTGGCGAGAATTTTACGGATGTGGATTCTTGTGTTGGGAACACTGATGTGGTGTCGGGTTTCATCGGCGTCTTCCACTTTATTCCCCCGTTCTTATTCCAGCACTGCTCAACCTCAGCCTCATCTCACCTAATCGATTACTCAGACTGACTGTAAAACACGCCTGTCCCTCGGATAAGGTTTTCGCCTCCAGTTNTGGGATCTCCGGTTCGATCTCAGGCAAGAGTTGGCGAGAATTTTACGGATGTGGATTCTTGTGTTGGGAACACTGGTGTGGTGTCGGGTTTCATCGGCGTCTTCCACTTTATTCCCCCTTTCTTATTCCAGCACTGCTCAACCTCAGTCTCATCTCACCTAATCGATTACTCAGACTGACTGTAAAACACGCCTGTCCCTCGGATAAGGTTTTCGCCTCCAGTTNCTCATCTCACCTAATCGATTACTCAGACTGACTGTAAAACACGCCTGTCCCTCGGATAAGGTTTTCGCCTCCAGTTAGCGAATATCCATGCTGATCCCACGTAAAGGCGGAATCAAGGTGCAAGTTTGCATTTGAATTTCCTCGTGAGTGCAAAACCAATTACCTACTACGTTACATCCTTTAAGAAGCCCCAAATGTACTTCACTACACAGAACTCCACCATGTTCGTTGGACACATACTGATGATCTCTACGGCCCACTTTCACATAATCCTACTAAACTCTTAACTTATAGGCCATTGGTAAACGACTCGTAACAACAGCCCAGAGTTCTGTTTTAATAATAATCCACATCTGAAATGCATCCGGGTGCATGCCNTTTATAGGTCATTGGTAAACGACTCGTAACAACAGCCCAGAGTTCTGTTTTAATAATAATCCACATCTGAAATGCATCCGGGTGCATGCCTTTTTTTTAGCATGGGTCGGTTTTCTCCTCTCTTCTCTATTTATGACAACGAATGGCATCTGTAGAGAGAGCTGGTGCAAGGGTAAAACTTATTTTGCTCAGGTTAAGCAATAAACGAGATCTCCTATGAAAGAGTTTGTGTGACGTAGGCAACATTTCCGTCTCAAGGCGAGCTGGTGTTTCAAAGAGGCCGCTTTTAAACTTGCAGTAATCGGAGGAATATATCTTTATTTGTTTCTAGAAGTGTGTTTGGTCCGAGATGTGATATAGTCTTGTCCGTGTACAAAATTAAATAACTTTTCCGCACCCTCTCCGATGTTGTTTACCATAGTAACCAGAAAACATACAACGAGGTTCGACACTGAGTTAATGTAAACTCGGTTATGTTAATTTAGAAAGTTATGCACCTATTTAGGGAGGAAATTAATACAACTATCATCAAAATGATTTTTTATTGTGTTGTAAAATTTAAATAAAGTGTAATTTTATATATCAAGATTTACGGCAGAATACTAAACGGAATGTAGATATAGTTAATTTAATTTCCACTCTGCTGTGAAGACCACAGTATATCCATTTATAAAGGTTCGAACACAATAAAAATCACAGACGTTTTTGAAGATAATTATTTTACCTTTCTGTAACAAATCCTAATAAAAATTCCATAAAAATCCCAAATCAGTTTTAAAAAACCTTAGCTACTTTGATAGTCAAGTCAGAAGCATTTTAAATATAAACCATGCGGCAAAACAATTTTAAAATATTATAAAACACAAGGTATTATTTTAGCGAAAGGGTTTCTGGAAGTTATAGCAATGCCTCATGGAAATTTATTTAAAGTCTAGCAATTTTTCATCTGCTGTTAGAGTTTAACTTATAATCTTTTTTAGTTAAAATGTTATTGTAAAACTCAAAATACAATTACGAAGTAACTTCATGAAGAGATTCCACGACATTTATATAAGCCTTATAATNTATTCCACGACATTTATATAAGCCTTATAATGACATCAACAATTCATTTTAACTGTAGCCAAGCATGCTAATTATGTAAAATACATATCAACAATTAATTTTAACTCTAGCCAGGCGTGCTGATTATGTAAAATATTGAAATTTGCATGGAAAAATATGTAACTAAAAATTTTCCCATAATTGCTATAATTAATTTTCGTTGAATATTTTTTCATGTAATTTTTTTAATAATCACACTGATATGATATTATGCCACAGAGTTAAAAATATACTGAATATTTCCAGGACAACAGCATTGTACCTTTCTAGCCTCTCCAGAACGTTTCGGATAATGTTCGCATCATGTGTCAAAGGTACAATGTGCTCCGGTACGAGTGCTTGGAAGGGGAGCAACTGTGATTGGCGATTCACCATACATCCCGCCCGCCTTANTTTAACTTATAATCTTTTTTAGTTAAAATGTTATTGTAAAACTCAAAATACAATTACGAAGTAACTTCATGAAGAGATTCCACGACATTTATATAAGCCTTATAATGACATCAACAATTCATTTTAACTGTAGCCAAGCATGCTAATTATGTAAAATACATATCAACAATTAATTTTAACTATAGCCAGGCGTGCTAATTATGTAAAATATTGAAATTTGCATGGAAAAATATGTAACTAAAAATTTTCCCATAATTACTATAATTAATTTTCGTTGAATATTTTTTCATGTAATTTTTTTAATAATCACACTGATATGATATTATGCCACAGAGTTAAAAATATACTGAATATTTCCAGGACAATAGCATTGTACCATTCTAGCCTCTCCAGAACGTTTCGGATAATGTTCGCATCATGTGTCAAAGGCACAATGTGCTCCGGTACGAGTGCTTGGAAGGGGAGCAACTGTGATTGGCGATTCACCATACATCCCGCCCGCCTTACATTACCATTCAATGCGAGGGCCTCGTCAATTCTCTTTTCAGAACTTATATAAGGCAACGAGTTCGAATGCTTTTTTAAAACGGACCCGCTCTCTGATGGCACTTTCAGAAAAGGATGTTTTGTATACATATTTATGACTTCCGTAAGTTCTATAGCGATTACGGCATTAAATGAAAACTTCTTATCGGAATGTGTGGTCATAAAAATAAAAGTTTCACGATTGTGGGGGCAATATTGCCATACACGGGCAATAATGTATGCTTCCACTGTACCGAGATGTGGGGAAGTCTTGGTGGAGAAAAGGTTTACGGGTGATGAAACATAGTAGACATGTTTGGTAGAGACTAATGTTCCCGTTTAATAGCACCACACAGGAAGAAAATACACGACGGAACATTTATTAAAACTCAAATGCACCATTAACAATAAGTTTGACATTTTAAAGGGCCTCATTTCGAAGTCTCGTGGATATAGGTCCCACTCTGTATTTTTTATATTATTCTGTACAGTACAAATATTTTTAGAAGTATGTGCAGTAAAAATATCACCGTTTACACACACACCTAACTACTGCAATATAAATTTTTATACAGAACCTCTGATATGCCAGACACCTACTGAACTCTGTGGGCTTCAGAGAATGTCAAAACTGGCCGAGGAGGTTAATAACATTATGAANGGGAATTTTTATACAGAACCTCTGATATGCCAGACACCTACTGAACTCTGTGGGCTTCAGAGAATGTCAAAACTGGCCGAGGAGGTTAATAACATTATGAATGTCACTGATGTACAAGGTGAATGATAAAAAATGTAATTTGCAAGATAAATAGAGTATTAAATTCTTTAATGACTTTAAGATATCTTCCTCTTTCAAAATCTTCTTTACCACACAGATGATGCAGATAAGTTCAGCATCTTCGTTTTCTTCACAAAGGCCAGGAAAGGAAACTCATCGTTAAAGGACGCAAGCGAAAAATGAATTCGCTTTAATATATTTCTGTCGACAGTGTGCTAAAATTTTGGAGGCTCTAAGTATTAAAATCTTGACATTTTCAGCGTTGCATTTTTTCTAGGTTCCATTATATTTTAATACACAATTTTCTTATACATGTTTTATTTTTAACATCAATGGTCAGTTTTATTTTGTCAGTACTTTCCCAATTTTCCCAACATTCACAAATATCAAGTAACTTAGGAAGATGTAGAACAAGAGTGTGTGAAAAATAATGTTTAATTATCTCCTGAGTGGTGTAATGGGTACATATATATAATATTTGCAATATTAAGCTACATGAAGAGTCCACAAAATATAAAATTTTTGTCTTTAGTTAACAGTGCTTCACTTATCACTGTAATAAAATTATTAGTAATTCCGGGTTTTCCGTCTCACGATAATGCACATAAATTTACGACAGAGATACCTCCGTGATCAATAGACGACACACAGCCACTTGCTATAGGTCTCTTAAGTCCAGTAACATCGAAGACGAACCATTACCGGAGCCGTTTTATATTTAAATGAATGTGACGCCATTGAGTGCATTGCCATTGAGGACCTGTAAGGCAATCGGAGAGACTACTCTCGATACTTAAGTATGCAGACAAGGTAACCACAAAAATACAAATTACACTGAAAACTATAGTCGCAGGAAACTATACTAACTTCTAAATAAACGTGAGTGAGTAAAGAGATTTGAGCGGGTTTTAACAGCGAGGTCTTGAGAGCCGATGAGATTGAAGTAAGGTGAGTATGGAGCAGCGCCGGAATGAAAGGGTGAGGGAAACGGCAGATCTCCGAGAAAACCCGCTGACCAGTGGCATCGTCCTGTAGAATTGCCACATACGAAAATTTGGAGTGAACCGGCTGGGGATTGAACCCGAATGGCGTGGGTGGGAGGTGATAAGTGTACCCGCTCAACCACCGCGGCCCCACGAGTACTCTCGAGCTGGTAGTAAGCGCAGGAGCGAGGAGCAGGAGGGACTCACCGAGCATGCGTATGACGTAGCTCTGGTTGGTGTGTGCAGGCTTGCGGCTGCCCTCGGGTCCGGGCCGAGACCGGTCGCTGCTGACGGACGGCGTCTTGTTGCAGGCGACGAGGCAGCGCGACCGCCGGAGCTTGACGCCGATCAGCACGTAGAGCACGGTGATGACCGTCATGGGCGCCAGGAAGAACAAGCACGTCGAGATGCTGAACGCGTGCTGCATCAGCGTCTGCGTCGTCGTGCACACCACCGAGCCGCCAGCATCCTTCATGCGGAACTGCACCGCCTGCAGCAAAACACCGCACACCACACCAAACAAAAACAACATTCTGGCCATTCTCCACTGTAGTGGCTCTCGTAGAGAACCAGACTGGTGTTTGGAGCAAAGAGTGCGGGTCGGCTCAGCTTTGCTGCTGCTGGATTCTTTACGCGAATGCTACCTGGCTCCTCTAGGGGAAGAAATAGAAGCCAAGTTGGGCTGTCGTCAGTATCTATACGAACAACTAACACAGATGATTCCGAACATGAAATTTGATCAGTAAACAACAAGAAAACACTGTCTGTGCTGTCTTCGGTGTACTATACGCATTCATTATTTTTGTTGCGGTTTTGTTGTTGTTTCTGTCTAAATTCCTTAATTGGAATTCTTATATATACATATATATAATTTTTTTTTATTGACTACAACTAAACTTCTACGAGACTAGATTATGACCACAATAATGTTTCGTTTATCATGTTAGCCTTATTGCAAAAATCCTTCAAATAATAAACCATATATAACTAACTACAGTACATTTATAGCATAAAGTGCCACTATCTATAAAAAACATAAACTACAGTAATCACACGTCACAATTTAGGAAATAAGTAGGCTCGTTAGTACACGTAATACCCGTATAAAATTAATATGAATGTTATTTTTGAATGGATTGTTTTAAATACCACCGAACTGCAATAATGCCTTAATATGCAAAAAATTTGACGTTGATGAACGTGGTAGGAATCGGCCATGGTCTGTTGTGACGGCCTACGCAGATCAAAACTACGCCTAAATTCACCTCGCCTTGGGATATTCCTCCTACATGAGGGCCGTGGACATGGCTTACCTTTGGTGCGACGGGGCCAGCTCTACTGACCACCTCGCTACTGTTGTCTGCATAACTGCTGGACGGCAAATGACGCGTGACGCGCTAGTGTGCCGCTTCGAAGCTTCGCGTGCTTCCCCTTTCCATCCCTGTGTACCCCCACATGGCAACGTGACGCCGGCTAGCCATGACGTTACCAGGGAGTGTTTCCGCTCCGGGATCGTCGGAAAATGTTCCAGAAGGCGACGACAATTTCTATATGAGATTTGTGGGTTCCCCTGCTCGAGGAGACAGGCCAAGGGCTTTATTAGGAAAGGAACTGTTTTTCCTTAATTTAGAAAAAATGGTTTTGACGGAGGGGGGGGGGGGCTACGTTTTAATAATTTTGTAAACAACTATATATATATATATAAATTTAAAAGTTTTTGTGGGTAAACTAAAAGTCATGGGATTTTAGTAAACTTTAAAATATATTTTGTAATCCCATATTGCGAAAAATTTATATTTTTGAACCGTAGATAAAAGGGAAAAATATATTTTGTGTAAAGACGAAATTTTTGATTGTGCAAACCCAAACTTATGATACCCTTTGATGACACACTAACCGGGGGAAGGGGGTCTCTATTCTTTGAAAAATGAATAGAGACGGAGACCTATTTGCATTTGTCGGCAGAAACCGTCACTCTGTATATAGAAGAACCCCAGCGTTTGCATGGAGTGATTTCGGAAAACGCAAAACATGATGGCTTGTCAAGGTATCGAACCCAGGTCCCACCGAATATGAATCTACGTTATTTCGCTCGTTGTTAATGCACCTAACTGTAACAGCCATCAGTAGAAACGCAGGAAGCCAGTCTTGTGTTGCTGGGCGAAGTGTGTATGTAAGTGTCTTCAGGTTTGGTCGCTCTATCCATACAATTTCAGTAACGGTCCAGATATCACCCGCTACAGCGAGTGAACTACTTGTGACATGGGTAAGTGAGAGAGTTATAGCACATCAACCCAGATGAGTAAGCAGGAAACGTCGACAGATTGGTGTCGTCGAAGTCTCTGACCTGTGGCAAATTAAACCGAATGGCATAC
>NQII01001393.1:354340-429907 GCA_002778355.1 Clitarchus hookeri
CTTTTATTCCACTGACACATTGCAGCTAACGACACTAAAAAACTGCAGGGCATGCAGCATTTTTAGTGCAGCTATTCATGACTGCCAAGATCTACCGAAGAACAAAAAATAAAACCAAATCCTTTTATAAACCTACTGCTAAGTAACGGGATAGTGTTTATTGGAACATCACAAAAGAGAGTCAGAGACCGATGGCCACACAGACTCGCACAGATTCATTATGGCCGATGTGCAGTTGTTAGGTCACGTTTTATAAACACTACCTTCCGGAGTACAAATAAGGCTCACCAGTACATCCTTCGGTATAAGTGTTTCAAATAGGTAAAAATATAACTATTGCAAGTCACCCGGGGCGTATGCGAGTTAATGGGGATAGAGGTTTTAATAAAAATAAAAGAGTTAAATATAATTCCATAATTTATTTACATTAATTTACATATTTCTACAAAAACACTTATTACCATTAGTGTGCGCAGTATGTTAATACTATGATCTGTTATAATTAATGTCCTGATCAGTGTCCTTATACTAACTGCAGTCAATTGAACCTCACTTCATATTTACACATATACAATCAAAATATCTACTGTCACACATTAATTTCCTTCTAAATGTCTGCCACTGATGCATCCAGTTCCACTCTCCCACAGTTCCACTCTCCCACAGTCCCACCAGTCAGCCTCTCTTCTCACTCTACTGATTTTCGTAGACTCACTCGTGGTAACTGACGTAGCTTCTCGTTCCGATGGTATTACGCACCTGGCGATCATAGCTGTACAAGGCTCCAGAATCTCTCCACAGAGACAACCCACGGTATATAGCTGAGTTGGCATGGCGCAGAAGATTCTTCGCACTACTACTAGCTTTGTGGGGGAGGTGCAGTGATGACCAGAAATTTCACGCAGCAACTATCCCAAGACGTTCAGTCCTCTAAGGGTGATAATGGAGCTAGTCCCTATAACCTTAACTCGGCTTATTAGTGAATGCGCACTCTTCTCCAGTTTCCAGCGATGCCCATGAAACACAGTGCTTCGTTCGCCCGGGAAAGGATATGGAGCGGTTAAATGCAAAAATACCATAACACCGTCGATCTGTAAGAGTATGTGAAAAGTCATCAATGCTGACCAAGGTAGGAACCTAAAAGTATGCAAAATACCTTTATTCAAAAGTGGGTTCCGAGCACATCAGGACAGAAGATAGAAACATCTATGTGATAGGAGGTAGGCAAGGAAAATTATATCCTTTCTATGGGGATATGATCATCACAGACTGCGACGCAACATGAGCAGTGTATGTTCATGCTCAGTATAAGGTTGCCGAAGAGCTCTTGTGTCATGATGGCCTGTTCTCCTTGTAGCGCCGATCGTGGCTGCGTAGTCGTTGCTGGGAACTGGCGATGTGCTGCCAGGTGTCTTTCGACGTCTCACATGTGATTGATTGAATTTAGGCCCAGGAATCATGAGGGACCATCCATGCAGGGAATACTTTCACTCTCAAACAGCTCAGCGACATCGGCTGTAGATGAAGTGTAGCATTGTTGCCAATGGTGACTAAGTCAGCGCCCACACAACACCGGGAAAGATGCACTTGAGGAAGGAGAACCTCGAAACAATAACGGTCACCATTGAGTTAACCTTCTTGGAAGGTACTGCCATCAAACATTATTACTCCCCAAACGAGAACTCCACCACCTGCAAACAGGTATCTTTCGACTATGTTGGAGGAGCATTGCATGTTCCCCACGCGCTCTCTCTGGACGTATAGATTTCCGGAATATCTAGTGAGGCTAAATTGACCCCATTGCAGAGTTCCCCTGTCCTTATGTTCCCGGCGCCACAACAAATTTTGTCTTCGATGGTTACTTGTCAATTGCACATACTGTACTGGTCAACGTGCGAAAAAAACCACCTGCACATAGGCTCCTGGTTACAGTAAAACGCGATGATGGGCATATAGTACTGCATTGCATGTGTCTTGCGATTCCATCCACTGTATGTCGCCAATCTCTCCTCGCTAGTTGGGGAAATAACAGGTGTAAAATGAAAAATGAATGCCACTAAAGCGGTGACATAGAAACACCGTATCCGCATGTATCACTGATAGAGGGCAGTACATGCGATGATTAACTGTGCTGTGGACAGAGTAGGACCACGTACGAGGCATAACACCGCTGAGCCCACTACAATTATATTTGACTTGGTGAAAGAGTAGTTATTTAAAGCATCGGCCTGTGTGTGGTAAGCAATGCAGACATGCTACGATGGTATAGACGACCACACTTCGTGCAATTAACGGACTTTGAACGAGGTCGTATTGTGGGCCTGAGGGAGGCTGGATGGTCCTTCCAAAGAATTGCCCAACGTGTAGGACGTGAAGTGTCTGCTGTTCATCATTGATGTTGCTGGTGGTTGAACGATTGCGCACATGCTCGTCAACCTGGTTACAGATGGCAGCGGAATACGGATACCCACCGGGATCGCCGCATCAGACGAGCAGCCATTGATGATCGCATGGCAACTGTCGCACAGAATAGGGCCAATGTTGCACCCAAGGTGTCAGCTAGGACCATCACTAACCATTTAATGGATGCTGGGCTACGATCACCTCTTCATCGTACAGCCCGCCTCGGATGGTGTTGCGAACAACGCAACTGGAGGGTTTAATGACGCGGATTTGTGTTTAGTGATGAGAGCAGATTCTGCCTTGGCGCCAATGACGGTCGTTTGCGAGTGCGGCGTTGACCAGGAGAGCGGCAACAACCAGAGTGTGTACGGCAGCTACATACAGGACGAACTACTGGCATCATGGTCAGTGGGGCAGTAGCCTACAATGACCGTACGCCTCTGGTGTTTGTTGAGGGGACACTTAACAGTGAACGCTACATCTTGAAGAACATCATTCAGCCCATTTTGTTGTCGTTAATACAACGCCAAGGAGATTTCCTCTTCCAGCAGAGCAATGCTTGTGCGCACACGTCACATGTTACCAAACGCGCTTTCGGAGGCGTTCGCCGACTCCCCTGGCCAGCACGATAACCCGACCCATCCCCCATTGAACATGTGTGGGACGTGATGGGACGGCGTTTGGTGCGGTCTGCAATACCGACAGCAAACCTCCACCAATTGCAACAGGTGGAATTAGCGTGGAACACAATTTCCAAAGATGACATCCAACACCTTTATGATCATCTCTACGCACAACTGCAGGACTGCATCGTCGCTAAAGTAGGCCACACAAGATACTGACATTGTTGATCAAAACACTCTGTAGCCTCTGTCAATAGGAGTACGTCCCTCTCCTCATTATCATATGTCGTGTACTACCTGTTTAATTATGCAATAAACCCTTCATTCATGTGGGGCCATTGTGACCTGGTGTTCATTTTACATTTTACACCAGCGTAAATAAGTATATATTCTTTACTGTACAGCAGTTATCCTAAACAGAACACTTTTGTATCCTAACATTTTTAAACATATAATGCTTTGCTCTTTCTATACTCTCTGTAATTGTACTTTTCTTGAGATAGTAAGCTACATCCCTAAGAAATATTTTATCAAGTTATTATTTTTAATTTTAAAGACATCGTATTTAATTATTGTTATTAACGTTCAGTGTTAATATTTAAGTAAACATAATCATAAGGTTTGGTTTTACATTTAAAATTTTAGAAGGAAATAAATATGTAACCAAAACTAAGATCTGCCTGAGTTCGTAACTTTTCCACGGATATGGAATTTAGTGACATTTGTGCAGGACGGTGGAGTCTTCACAGAAATTTCAAAATGAGATTTTTGAAAACAGTGAAGCTTTGAGGCTTCAGTTGCAACAAAGGTTTAGGAAAGAATGTAAATAAATTAACCAAATATGACACATTACGATTTTATTCTAAATATTATCAAGTTGGTTAATAGTACCTTTATAAATGTACATAAAAAATAAAATTCTGACAGTAGCGTCCATCAATGATAAAAATTATAAATTATAAATTTCATTAGAAAACACTTAAACGCAGAAATCACTGATCAGATTGAGAGTTAGAAGCATTATCGCTAGGTAGGATAGTGGAGATGTAGAAATTTCACTCATGAAAGTATCACTCTGCAAATGCCTTACTAGTGTCACTCTGTAAAGGTGTTACTATGGGCAAGATT
The DNA here is from genome assembly GCA_002778355.1 of Clitarchus hookeri. Lineage (NCBI taxonomy): Eukaryota > Metazoa > Arthropoda > Insecta > Phasmatodea > Phasmatidae > Clitarchus > Clitarchus hookeri. Next base: position 358,495 of record NQII01001393.1, read on the forward strand.
CATTCTGTAAAACTGTTACGACATGCAAGAGTCACTTTGCAAAAGAGACACTCTCCACAAGCGTTACTTCGTGAAAGTGTAAGTATCACTAAACATACGTGTCAAGTGTCTCTGCATGAAAGTGTCTCTGCATGCAAGTCTCAACCCATACAAGTGTCACTCCATGCAAGTGTCTCCCAATCTGTGCAAGTGTCTCTCAATGCAAAAGCTACTCCGTGCAAGCGTCACTCTATGCAGGTGTCACTCTGCGAAAGTTTCGTTCTGTGTAAGTGTTGCTCAATGCAAGTGTTGCTCTGTGCAAGTGTTTCTCCTTGCAATTTTCACGCTGTGCGTGACATACACATACAAGTGTAACACTATGAAAAATGACACTCCACGGAAGTGTCACTCCATCAAAGTGTCACACCAGGCAAGTATCTCTTTGAACATCACTACGCGAAAATGCTACTCAGTTCAAGTGACTCCGAGAGAGCCTCATTCTGCACAAGCGGCAATGTGGTCAAGTGGCACTCGGCGCGTGCGCTGGCAAGCCGTCTTACCTGGGGAGTGGCGAGGAAGAAGGCGGCCGCCCAGATGGCGACGATGAACTTGACGGCGCGGGACAGCTTGGAGACGATGTGCGACTGGAAGGGGTGGCAGATGGCCACGTAGCGCTCCACCGTGAACGCAGTGATGGTCAGCACAGTGGCGTTGGCCGACGTCTCCGCCGCGAACACCTGCAGCACGCACAGCACGTCGCTGTCCGCGTACGACGTCCTGCCAACAGCACGCGTCCATCACATCAGCAACACGTACCGTCAACATCACACGTCTCGCTACCTAGTTCATTACTACAGGCTGTTCTCGGGAAACTCAGCACTTCTCGAAGCGTTTGCTAAATATATGCATTTAATGCAAATTGTGTATTCTTCCACCATATGTAACATTTACCCTGCAGTTTGACTGTTCACTTTATTCATGCGCCCGTCAAGTGGAACTGGGATTGTCATAAAAGAATATATTTAAAAAGAATTGTTCATTCTTACACTTACATGCTTTCTAAAAAATGGTATGAAAAATACATTATTTTAAGAATTCACAAATGTTTGGCTGACACTTTGAATTTAACGTTATGACAAGGAATTGCTATACCTCAATCGTTACGAACTTTACTGGGCGCTTGCCAGTCAGTGTGCCAGTTCAAATATATGCAGGCAGGGGCAGCGACAACTTTCAAGTGCTCAATTAACCGTGAACAGCATATAGAGGTGAAGGTCGTCGCTTCAGTAGAGCTTTTTACCACTTTCAAACATGGAAAAGCGGGAGAACCAAGGGCGACACTCGCACGAACATTAAATGAGTTTTACTCCTAAACAGAAATTAATGAAATTACATAGTATTCAATATGTACTGCACAGCCCTATTTAACTTTAAAGATTTTGTATCATAATTAAATCCACGTGTAGCCATTTACACTGCCAAAATTTAATATCTGTGAACAAAGAAACTAACTTATTTAATCATAACGTAAATTATTTTTAATTTATATTTTATAATCACGCAGGCGCCAGTAAATACAACAAAGCAGTTTTAAAACAAGGTTTCTTTTAATCTATTTACTGGAATTCTGGGCACCTTTTGGTAGCGTAGGGTGATGCCTAACTCAGTGCCTGAGGTATAATAATCCTAATGAGCATAGTGTTCTTAGGACGGCAGTCAGTTCTGTTTAGAATAAGGCTGCAAGGATAGCTGGCGAAAGGAAGAACGGTAATACCTCTACTTCGGCATTTTCAGGCAAACCGATTCCATAATAATTACTCTCTTGATGTTCACAACAGAAGAGTACTCTCGGATATTATTATGCGAATGTATTGTTGTATGGACATTTAGTTTCAAAATAACATGAAGCGCATTTTTCTACAGTGTAATAGACATTAACTACCACTTGGACACTGGGTTTTCATTTCCTGAGATAAAGTTGGGCAGCCAACATTTTATGTAAAATTATGGAACCAGCTTTTTTAAATTAAAACAGTGACACTTTCTTCTATGAATTTTATTTAATATGCAGGTTAATCATTACTTGATTTTCTGACAATAATATGTTTAGTTGTTTATATGTTCAGTCAGTTTTGGGAACACATTGGTTAGTAATTAATACAAATTTGGGCTAAAATTGTGTAACCAATATTATGCCAACAACGATAATTACTATACTTATGATTAAATAACACTATTAATTTTTATGAAAAATTTAAAGCGATTTATTAACACACCAATTATGCCTTATTTAAAATTTACTTTTTTAGTTATATGTTGGTTACACGTTGGAAATCAAATTGTCGGTATTTGGTATATAAACTTCTGTTAGGCCAACATTGTGTAACCGATATTGTGTCAACTATAGTAATTACCGCATATTTATTATGTAATAATGCTATAATTGTGCATGATTGTTTTATAGCAATGTTTTTATCGCAAAAACCACATATTATTTAAAACTGACTTCGTTGGTGATATGTTGGTTGCTTTTGTTGGGCCAACATTGTTCATGTAACCAATATTATGCTAAGAAAAGTAATTTACATATTTATGATGGAATAACACAATAATTTCGTATGATTGTTTAAAATGAATGTTTCCAATAGCCAAACCACGCATTACTTAAAATTGAAATCTTTGGTGATGTTATAGTTACTTGGAAAACATACTGTTTGCATTTTCTTTGTTGGGCCAACATTGTACCACCAACATAAATTCACCAATAGAAAATTATTAATTTTAAATTAAAAAAAAAATTATTTTTTATTACACTTAATGAATATTGTGAACATAACAGTTTGTGATGGGTATTTTTTTTACGTCTCTGGACAACATTGCAATGAAGATATTATGAAAGCATAGGATATTTTTTGTATTTTCTAAATAAAAACAAATATCGTTAATTTTATTTGCTTAATGATTCAGGTTTTGTAGCACAGAGATTACTTAAAAATAAACTGGTTGTGTATTAGTTATTAGTGAAAAAATATACTGTTGCAACTGGCAGGTTTTAAATTGCGCCTCAAATTAGTAAAATGTGACTTAAATGAAAAAAAAAAAAAAACAGTATATTGCACTCCAATTCNATTAATGAAATTACATAGTATTCAATATGTACTGCACAGCCCTATTTAACTTTAAAGATTTTGTATCATAATTAAGTCACACGTGTAGCCATTTACACTGCCAAAATTAAATATCTGTGAACAAAGAAACTAACTTATTTAAACATAACGTAAATTATTTTAAATTTATATTTTATAATCACGCAGGCGCCAGTAAATACAACTAAACAGTTTTAAACCAGGTTTTCTTTTAATCTATTTACTGGAATTCTGGGCACCTTTTGTTAGCGTAGGGTGATGCCTAACTTAGTGCCTGAGGTATAATAATCCTAATGAGCATAGTGTTCTTAGGACGGCAGTCAGTTCTGTTTAGATTAAGGCTGGAAAGATAGCTGGCGAAAGGAAGAACGGTAATACCTCTACTTCGGCATTTTCAAGCAAACCAATTCCATAACAATTACTATCTTGATGTTCACAACAGAAGAGTACTCTCGGGTATTATTATGCGAATGTATTGTTGTATGGACATTTAGTTTCAAAATAACATGAAGCGCGTTTTTCTACAGTGTAATAGACATTAACTACCAGTTGGACACTGGGTTTTCATTTCCTGAGATAACGTTGGGCAGCCAACATTTTATGTAAAATTATGGAACCAGCTTTTTTAATTAAAACAGTGACACTTTCTGCTATGAATTTTATTTAATATGCAGGTTAATCATTACTTGATTTTCTCAAAATAATATGTTAAGTTGTTTATATGTTCTGTCAGTTTTGGGAACACATTGGTTAGTAATTGATACCAATTTGGGCCAACATTGTGTAACCAATATTATGCCAACAACGATAATTACTATACTTATGATTAAATAACACTATTAATTTTTATGAAACTTTTAAAGCGATAATTTAACACACCAATTATGCCTTATTTAAAATTTACTTTTTTAGTTATACGTTGGTTACACGTTGGAAATCAAATTGTCGGTATTTGGTATATAAACTTCTGTTAGGCCAACATTGTGTAACCGATATTGTGTCAACTATAGTAATTACCGCATATTTATTATGTAATAATGCTATAATTGTGCATGATTGTTTTATAGCAATGTTTTTATCGCAAAAACCACATATTATTTAAAACTGACTTCGTTGGTGATATAATGGTTGATTTTATTGGGCCAACATTGTTCATGTAACCAATATTATGCTAAGAAAAGTAATTTACATATTTATGATGGAATAACACAATAATTTCGTATGATTGTTTAAAATGAATGTTTCCAATAGCCAAACCACGCATTACTTAAAATTGAAATCTTTGGTGATGTTATAGTTACTTGGAAAACATACTGTTTGCATTTTCTTTGTTGGGCCAACATTGTACAACCAACATAAATTCACCAATAGAAAATAATCATTTTAAATTTAAAAATAAATTAGTTTTTATTACACTTAATGAATATTGTGAACATAACAGTTTGTGATGGGTACTTTTTTTACGTCTGGACAATATTGCAATGAAAATATTATAAAAGCATAGGATATTTTTTTTATTTTCTAAATAAAAACAAATATCGTTAATTTTATTTGCTGAATGATTCAGGTTTTGTAGCACAAAGATTATTTAAAAATAAGCTGGTTGTGTATTAGTTATAAGTAAAAAAATATACTGTTGCAACTGGCCGGTTTTAAATTGCACCTCAAATTAGTAAAATCTGACTTAAATGAAAAAAAAAAAAAAAAACCGTATATTGCACTCCCATTCTATGGCTTGGGCTTATTGCCTCCCTCAAAATAAAAAGTTGCATTAGTGTAGGGCAGGGATCACCAATTAGTTTCGTGTGGGGTCCGTTTTCCAAAATGATTTGACTGTCGCGGTCCGTTTGTTACACCTCCCCCCCTATACATCATCACGTGTATTTATTTTGTTGTAACATAACTCTATATATATATATAAGATTATAAATGAGGAAATAAAACGAAGATAAACCTGAATATTATTTTATTAAATAATAAACAAATGTAATGAACAAATGTAACAAGGTCAGTTATTAATATTAATGTCAAAAATGCCAGTTTTTGCTTTGAACTACCTGTTTGAAGTTTGGAGTAAAGTTGGTGCAAGCTATGGCCATTAAATCCTGGGGATGTTTATAGGTAAGTCGAGATCAGAATTTATTTTTAATGAAGTTCATCTTAAAAATATGCTGCTTCACAAATATGTGTTGACCCAAACATAGTACAAAGTTTCAAAACTAATTTTTTTTAGTTCTGGGTATGTATTACCACACACAAATTTTATCCAAAACTCTTGGCAAGAAACTTTCGTATTTTTGTGTTTTAAAACAATATTTTCTTGGATAACGATAATTTCCATCTGGAGAGTAGCTTTATTACTCCCGAAAACATTTGCAGCTTCAGTGCTCCATTCACCATCAGGCTACAGAGAGTAAATATTGGTGAGGATTTCGACGACATTCTCAATTTTCTTAAAATCTGCGAATCTGTTCTCAAATTCCGATTTAAGATCCTTCATGAACGTTTTGTATTGGCCGACGTCAATCTCGTTGTCACTGTTGACTCCTTTTTTTTAAATTAGGGAAGTGCAGACGCTCATTGTCAAGATCGTTATTAAAAAGATGGAGTTTTCGCGTAAAGCTTCTCCCATACAAGCTTTTCTTTGCCTTGATGTTTAAGGTTCAGGCATTTATATGTTTAAAAATATCCTCTAAGAAAACGATTGAAGCTAAATTTTTTCTCGCTTAGAAAACTTAAGTAGGCGTTTGCTGAAGTCTGATCAATATTGAAGAGAAACGTCTTCAAGTCTTCTAAAATGCTGAAGAATCTTTGCAAAACGCAGCCTTTGCTTAACCACCTTACATTATTATGCAACAGTAGATCGTTATATTGTGCATCAACCTCGTTAAGAAATGATTTTAATTCACGATATTTCAGTAATGATTTTGCACGAAGAAAATTTAATATTTTAATCATGTTTTGCATAATACTCTCGATATTAGGATTAAGTTTGCAGCAAAGCACAGTTTGATGTATGATGCAGTGGTAGGAAATAAAATTTTGATTACATTTTGCATTGGTACTCAATAGGTGAAATAGTCCTTTTTTGGTCCCAACCATCGCTGTCGCACCGTCGGTGGTTAATGATAAAAGCGTTTTCAAGTCAAACTCATCTTTATCGAAATAATCCATTACCGCCTTGAACATGTCTTCTCCTCGGGTTCTTTCTATAAGGGCAAAATAACCAATATCTCCTCAACAAAAGTTAATTCTATTTTGTCCAGATAACGTACAAAAACCAGCAGTTGTGCTTTATCAGTAACGTCGCATGATTCATCCATAGCGAAGGCATAATAGTCTGCATTCATTAACTGCCGTTTCACATCACAATAATTTTCTTCCGACAAAACGGGAGTATTTCTTGTGTTAGTAGACGCAGATAACGGAATCCGTCGAATAGTTTCAACATCTTTTCTTTTCTCAAACAAAAAATTGCCTGCCTCGAGCATGCATTCCTTAACTATGTCTGCATCGGTAAATGGTTTCATGAGCTTACCAAGAGTCCAAGAAATACGTAAAGAAGCCTCACCGCATTGCTCCTGCTCAGTCATTGAACGACTCATGATCTGGGTCGAAGATGTGTAAATTGACGATAAACTTGCAATTTTAGATTTACGCAGGTTACTACCAAGTGTAAAATTTTTGGCAAATGATTTGTGTTTGGTCTCATAATGTCGTTTCATATTCGAGCTTTTAAATAACGCCACTATTTGTTGACAAATCACGCACATTGGTACTGCTTCAGCACGATTTGGCAGTGCAAAGCAATATAAATAGGTCCATTCTGGCAAAAACTGTCTATTTACGACCTCCACCTTTCTTTTTTTCGGGTCCAATGAAAAAAAAAACTGACAAATGTAGGCAGGTACTTAGCTCTTAGCGTAGGCAAGTAAACGTAAGCGCGCGTAACGTTGGCGTCTGTCACTCAAAAGTACAACAAAACCCTGCCCGCATGCGCGTGGTTACCGCGGCCCTGGTGCCCCCCCCCCTACCATCTGGGTCGACTGACGATCTCGCTCGCTCTCCGCCAACTGCGTCTCCTCGCATCGTCCGTTGTCGAGTCGACCGCAGCAAAGACAAAGCGCGGGCTAAATTAAATAACGTACTCAATAACACAAGTTAATTTATAATATGTTACATATTGTACTGTTTACTTAAGGTCCGCACAATATGGGTCGGCGGTCCGGATCCGGACCGCGGTCCACCATTTGGTGACTCCTGGTGTAGGGGATAACATATCAGGGCTTACGTTCTCAGTGGCGCGAGCTTGAAGACAACATTCACCAGGTGAGTTTTCAGGTCAGAAAAGGAAACGAAAAGTGACGACTACTAATATAGTTGACATAATATTTTTTTTTTTTTTAAGAAGGTAAAATGGATTTGAAACACTGGTGACCAACATTGATATAATGTGTTTTCTTGGTTGTCATTTTGTATGCAGTAAGCTATCTTGCCAACACATTACCAAAGTCGAAACATGTTAAATAAATGTTGGGCCAATGTTGTGTTTCAGTTGGTAACCAGCATGAAGCCATGTTGGGCCAACATGTACACCCACGTGACATTTCGACGACAGGCCAACGTAATATGCCAACGTTGGCCCAACGGTAGAGCCAAACGTTAGGCCAACGTTGGCCTAACCAAATTTTTGCTACTTGGGGTACGATCAGATGCAGTGAGCGGGTGCCGGCGTTTCCTTTAAACATCTGCTCCATGACGGTGCAGATCGTGTAATTCTCACCACATAGATAAAAAATTACATTTTTTTCTACTTACTGAGAAGAATTGAACGGATCAAAGCTGCATTTCATGATGTCCATAGTCTACAATAGAGGTATGGTATGGTTTTTTTTAAGCAGCGCCGAAATTAACAGTACTGCACGTCGAAACATGTGCGAATTAGCACTGGTGCCGCGTAGATCAGTAAGCCACGTTTCAGTACTTTTAGTTTTATTTACATGTATCGTCCCAAACTGCACGCGACGTGGTAATTGGCCTACAGTTGTGATTTATAATGTTTTTGCTTAACAGTAGCGCCCACAAATCTTTGTTGGTTTCTTTTGGTGGCTTGGAGGAATATTTTAAATACTGAAGTAATTTAAATATTCACCTCATCGCCATTTTGCAAGTTTACCTTAGCTTTAGTACGTTGGCAAGATTCAACGTCTCAGTTTCATATGTTCCTCAAGAACTTGCAGGACAAGCTATTAATTATGACACTCATTTGAAGCTCATTAAAGACCAGATTAGAAATTTGACACATTTATTACCGACACTACAATGCACATAACCTTTCCTAAAATTTTACTCCATGGAAGTGACATAATCAAAGCGCAAATATGCTTATTCTATAATTATCAAAATAAGGCGAAGAAAGAAGGGCTGAGAAGAAAGAGTGGAGACAAATTGCGATTTAATTAATAGGATTCCTCATTATATCTTATCCATAAATTGCAAGTATTCGGGCTTATTCGAAACCAGAACAAAGGAAAACAATCAAGAAATCATTTCTTTGCCATGTATTGAAATTAAAATCAAAACAAATATTCGTATGATTTCACTCGTGGATACCTTACACTGTCTGAGCAATTATTGATTCGGAATAATTCCTTTCCGTGTGTTATTTTATTTTGTTAGCGACTGATAGAGATTTTCGTTTCTTTGCTCAGTGACTAATAATTAGAATATACCAGAAATGGCTAAATTTCAATATAACACGTGTTGAACTATTTATTAATATTTACGTTTTCCTTTCACAGTCGTGTATTGACACACGGCGTGCAATCGTTTATAACAGGTAAAATGTTTAATTCTCATGATCGTAGTTTGTAGGACATGACTCTCGACAAGACTGCACGTACTACTTTTGGCATTTATCGTTTGTAGAACACGTAGTCATTTAATTGTATTGGATTCTGAATTTTTTCAGATAGGCGACCGAAATGACACACTGTGTTGTGGCTGATACAAGGGACAGTCGCTCGTACTTGCTCTTCAGAGTGCTTGGCGAAAAAACTCTTAGAAGAATGGGAGGTGAAACTCGATAGTTCCTTGCTGTACGTGTCGATTGAGGTCAGGAAAGTTCGCGTCGCATTAGTGAGACAAGATGTAGCATTTCTGTGGCTGGTACCACTTGAAAGGGCTACGCCATTTCAGGCAGCGAAAGGGTGTTTTGCCACCAGATAGTGTTCACATACACTTGCATATCTATACGAATATATTGATGACGTATTCAGTTTTCGGGTTATTAAAGAGCAAGCGTGCATGCATGCACGAAAGTCGTTAAAGTAGTGAGTAGAGGAGATAACTCGGATGCATACTGGGGACCAGCTAGTTACGTCCCTTTAGTGTGGGTTGGTTTCCAGATTAAATTAACAATTAACTTGTATGTTTACTACATGACAAAAGCTTGGACACGAAAATATTAACATGAAAATAACACTTCTGTGTTAATTCATTTTCGTTGTATTGTATAGTGTTTTTTTTGTTGCAATTTTCTACACATACCATTTTCGTGGTTTTAATTTTTNTACATCATCACGTGTATTTATTTTGTTGTAACATAACTATATATATATGGTTATGTTACAACAATATATACTTATATATATATTTATATAAGATTATAAATAAAAAAGTAAAACGAAGATAAACCTGAATATTATTTTATTAAATAATAAACAAATGTAATGAACAAAAGTAACAAGGTGAGTTATTAATATTAATGTGAAAAATGACAGTTTTTGCTTTGAACTATCTGTCTGAAGTTTGGAGTAAAGTTGATGCAAGCTATGGCCATTAAATCCTGGAGATGTTTATAGGTAAGTCGAAATGAGAATTTATTTTTAATGAATTTCATCATAAAAATATGCTGCTTCACAAATATGTGTCGACCCAAACATAGTACAAAGTTTCAAAGGTAATTTTTTTTGGTTGTGGGTATGTATTACCACACACAAATTTTATCCAAAACTCTTGGCAAGAAACTTCCGTATTTTTGTGTTTCAAAACAGTATTTTCTTGGATAACGATCATTTCCATCTGGAGAGTAGTTTTATTACTCCCGAAAACATTTGCAGCTTCAGTGCTCCATTCACCATCAGGCTACAGAGAGTAAATATTGGTGAGGATTTCGACGACATTCTCAATTTTCTTAAAATCTGCGAATCTGTTCTCAAATTCCAATTTAAGATCCTTCATGAACGTTTTGTATTGGCCGACGTCAATCGCGTCGTCACTGTTGACTCTTTTTTTTAAATTAGGGAGGTGCAGATGTTCATTATCAAGATCGTTATTAAAAAGATGGAGTTTTCGCGAAAAGCTTCTCCCATTAAAGCTTTTCTTTGCCTTGATGTTTAAGGTTCAGGCCATTGATATGTTAAAAAATATCCGCTAAGAAAGCGATGGAAGCTACATTTTTTCTCGCTTAGAAAACTTAAGTAGGCGTTTGCTGAAGTCCGATCAATATTGAAGAGAAACGTCTTCAAGTCTTCTAAAATGCTGAAGAATCTTTGCAAAACGCAGCCTTTGCTTAACCACCTTACATTATTATGCAACAGTAGATCGTTATATTGTGCATCAACCTCGTTAAGAAATGATTTTAATTCACGATGTTTCAGTAATGATTTTGCACGAAGAAAATTTAATATTTTAATCACGTCTTGCATAATACTCTCGATATTAGGATTAAGTTTGCAGCAAAGCACAGTTTGATGTATGATGCAGTGGTAGGAAATCAAATTTTCATTACATTTTGCATTGGTACTCAATAGGTGAACTAGTCCTTTTTTGGTCCCAACCATCGCTGGCGCACCGTCGGTGGTTAATGATAAAAGCTTTTTCAAATCAAACTCATCTTTATTGAAATAATCCATTACCGCCTTTAACATGTCTTCTCCTCAGGTTCTTTCTAATAAGGGCAAAATAACCAATAACTCCTCAACAAAAGTTTATTCTATTTTGTCCAGATAACGTACAAAAACCAGCAGTTGTGCTTTATCAGAAACGTCGCATGATTCATCAATAGCGAAGGCATAATAGTCTGCATTCATTAATTGCCGTTTCACATCATAATGATTTTCTTCCGACAAAACGTGAGTATTTATTGTGTTAGTAGACGCAGATAACGGAATCCGTCGAATAGTTTCAACATCTTTTCTTTTCTCAAACAAAAAATTGCCTGCCTCGAGCATGCATTCCTTAACTATGTCTGCATCGGTAAATGGTTTCATGAGCTTACCAAGAGTCCAAGAAATACGTAAAGAAGCCTCACCGCATTGCTCCTGCTCAGTCATTGAACGACTCATGATCTGGGTCGAAGATGTGTAAATTGACGATAAACTTGCAATTTTAGATTTACGCAGGTTACTACCAAGTGGAAAATTTTTGGCAAGTGATTTGTGTTTGGTCTCATAATGTCGTTTCATATTCGAGCTTTTAAATAACGCCACTGTTTGTTGACAAATCAAGCACATTGGTACTGCTTAAGCACGATTTGGCAGTGTAAAGCAATATAAATCGGTCCATTCTGGCAAAAACTGTCTATTTACGACCTCCACCTTTCTTTTTTTCGGGTCCATTGAAAAAAAAACTGACAAATGTAGGCAGGTACTTAGCTCTTAGCGTAGGCAAGTAAACGTAAGCGCGCGTAACGTTGGCGTCTGTCACTCAAAAGTACAACAAAACCCTGCCCACGTGCGCGTGGTTACCGCTGCCCTCGCCCCACCCCCTTCTGGGTCGACTGACGATCTCGCTCGCTCTCCGCCAACTGCGTCTCCTCGCATCGTCCGTTGTCGAGTCGACCGCAGCGAAGACAAAGCGCGGGCTAAATTAAATAACGTACTCAATAACACAAGTTAATTTATAATATGTTACATATTGTACTGTTTACTTAAGGTCCGCACAATATGGGTCGGCGGTCCGGATCCGGACCGCGGTCCACCATTTGGTGACTCCTGTTGTAGGGGATAACATATCAGGGCTTACGTTCTCAGTGGCGCGAGCTTGAATACAACATTCACCAGGTGAGTTTTCAGGTCAGAAAAGGAAACGAAAAGTGACGACTACTAATATAGTTGACATAATATTTTTTAATTTTTTTAAGAAGGTAAAATGGATTTGAAACACTGGTGACCAACATTGATATAATGTGTTTTCTTGGTTGTCATTTTGTATGCAATAAGCTATCTTGCCAACACATTACCAAAGTCGAAACATGTTAAATAAAAGTTGGGCCAATGTTGTGTTTCAGTTGGTAACCAGCATGAAGCCATGTTGGGCCAACATGTACACCCACGTGACATTTCGACGACGGGCCAACGTAATATGCCAACGTTGGCCCAACGGTAGAGCCAAACGTTAGGCCAACGTTGGCCTAACCAAATTTTGCTACTTGGGGTACGATCAGATGCAGTGAGCGGGTGCCGGCGTTTCCTTTAAACATCTGCTCCATGACGGTGCAGATCGTGTAATTCTCACCACATAGATAAAACATTTCATTTTTTCTACTTACTCAGAAGAATTGAACGGATCAAAGCTTCATTTCATGATGTCCATAGTCTACAATAGAGGTATGGTATGGTTTTTTTTTTAAGCAGCGCCGAAATTAACAGTACTGCACGTCGAAACATGTGCGAATTAGCACTGGTACCACGTAGATCAGTAAGCCACATTTCAGTACTTTTAGTTTTATTTACCTGTATCGTCCCAAACTGCACGCGACGTGGTAATTGGCCTACAGTTGTGATTTATAATGTTTTTGCTAACAGTAGCGCCCACAAATCTTTGTTGGTTTCTTTTGGTGGCTTGGAGGAATATTTTAAATACTGAAGTAATTTAAATATTCACCTCATCGCCATTTTGCAAGTTTACCTTAGCTTTAGCACGTTGGCAAGGTTCAACGTCTCAGTTTCATATGTTCCTCAAGAACTTGCAGGACAAGCTATTAATTATGACACTCATTTGAAGCTCATTAAAGACCAGATTAGAAATTTGCCACATTTATTACCGACACTACAATGCACATAACCTTTCCTAAAATTTTACTCCATGGAAGTGACATAATCAAAGCGCAATTTGCTTATTCTATAATTATCAAAATAAGGCGAAGAAAGAAGGGCTGAGAAGAAAGAGTGGAGACAAATTGCGATTTAATTAATAGGATTCCTCATTATATCTTATCCATAAATTGCAAGTATTCGGGCTTATTTGAAACCAGAACAAAGGAAAACAATCAATAAATCATTTCTTTGCCATGTATTGAAATTAAAATCAAAACAAATATTCGTATGATTTCACTCGTGGATACCTTACACTGTCTGAGCAATTATTGATTCGGAATAATTCCTTTCCGTGTGTTATTTTATTTTGTTAGCGACTGATAGAGATTTCCGTTTCTTTTCTAAGTGACTAATAATTAGAATATACCAAAAATGGCTAAATTTCAATATTACACGTGTTGAACTATTTATTTATATTTACGTTTTCCTTTCTCAGTCGTGTATTGACACACGGCGTGTAATCGTTTATAACAGGTAAAATGTTTAATTCTCATGATCGTATTTTTTAGGACATGACTCTCGACAAGACTGCACGTACTTCTTTTGGCATTTATCGTTTGTAGAACACGTAGTCATTTAATTGTATTGGATTCTGAATTTTTTCAGATAGGCGACCGAAATGACACACTGTGTTGTGGCTGATACAAGGGACAGTCGCTCGTACTTGCTCTTCAGAGTGCTTGGCGAAAAAACTCTTAGAAGAGTGGGAGGTGAAACTCGATAGTTCCTTGCTGTACGTGTCGATTGAGGTCAGGAAAGTTCGCGTCGCATTAGTGAGACAAGATGTAGCATTTCTGTGGCTGGTACCACTTGAAAGGGCTACGCCATTTCAGGCAGCGAAAGGGTGTTTTGCCACCAGATAGTGTTCACATACACTTGCATATCTATACGAATATATTGATGACGTATTCAGTTTTCGGGTTATTAAAGAGCAAGCGTGCATGCATGCACGAAAGTCGTTAAAGTAGTGAGTAGAGGAGATAACTCGGATGCATACTGGGGACGAGCTAGTTACGTCCCTTTAGTGTGGGTTGGTTTCCAGATTAACTTAACAATTAACTTGTATGTTTACTACATGACAAAAGCTTGGACACGAAAATATTAACATGAAAATAACACTTCTGTGTTATTTCATTTTCGTTGTATTGTATAGTGTTTTTTTTGTTGCAATTTTCTACACATACCATTTTCGTGGTTTTATTTTTTNTTCATTTTCGTTGTATTGTATAGTGTTTTTTTTGTTGCAATTTTCTACACATACCATTTTCGTGGTTTTATTTTTTTTGCCGCTTCTGCTATTATTGTGTTGTTGTCTTTGTGATAAGTAGCTATATTCATTATATGGATTTATTTATGTGTTGCCCGTGTATTTATTGACAAATGTCAGCATAGTGTGGTATTTATTTTAATATTTTATGTTCAATTTTTTAATACGGATTTATTTATAAAAAAGTGTTTGAAATAGTGGTGTACTAACAAAAGGTTCACTATATCATTTACTCCAATTGCAAGAACCATTAGAAAATGGTTACCAGATACTGAAGACACAAAATAATAAATTTTATTATTTAATTTGTTTCTGTCCTGTGATGTAGTCGGTAAAATTGTTGTCTCACACCTAGAGGATCCGGAACACAAACGAACATTGGAATTTTTTGAAGTAGTTCGTTGTCTGACTGGTTTCCATGCAGCGGGATGCAAAGTGAAGCCATCACTTCACGCTCAGTCTCGCGCACCATGTTGTATTACTGGTTCCTAGCTCATTTCAATTGTTTAGTGGCACTTGTATTGAAACTACAATGCCACAACGTAACAAAATTTTGTTTACAAATATTACAAATTCTCGATATGCTTGCTCCCAACGCGCTCGGAATCACGTGGTTGCCGACTCGGTGCTCGGTTTAGCCATGCCGGGGTCGCACACATCAGCGAGCGTGTCCTTTCACTGCTAAGAGACGATTGATATGTTTTACTTGGTTGCCGGTAGGTGCCTCCCTGATGCTGTGAGAAGCCAGCAGGCGAGCTCCCTTCAGTAGGCGCCAGGATCATGACCCCACAGTACAAGGTTATTTCCGGTCTCCAGTTCAACACTCGCAAGTCTGTGACCACTGCACAGCGTCATTTTAGGCGATAGTACGACATTTGGCGTTGGCACGAGCAGTTTCGTCAAATATGTTGATTGTGAAAGGGGAAATCAACAGGCCGCCTCCGTGTTTCTGACAAAGACGTTGGGTACATCCGGAGGAGTTTTGTAAGAAGTCCACAAAAGTCTACCCGTCGTACCAGCCGAGAGATAGACGCATCCCACAGGACGGTTTGGCATGTTTCGCGATGGCAACGCATACACGCCCTACGCCAAGGTCACAAAGAACGACATTTAACGTTTGGTTCATTCATTCTCGAAATGGAAATGTTAAACGACACTTCTATTTCACGCTTAGTGTTCAATGACGAGACCATGTTTCATCTCAGTGGTACGGTAAACCGCCATAACGTATGAATATGGTGATCACAACAGCCACTTGCCGTAGTTGAGTACGAGCGAGTCTCCCTTAAAGTGAATGGGTTCTACGCCGTTATCCGAGTTAAGACTCATCGTCCGTTCTTTTTCCCTGAAAACACTTTCGCGGGAAATCATACCTGTGGATGTTGGAGAACTGGCTTTTCCCGCAGTTACAGGCACATTCCGCGGGTTTCATTTCCCAGCAGGATGCAGCACCACCACACTTGCACTTGCAAGTTCGAACATTCTTGAAGAACGAGCTTTCGGACTGGTGGATCAGCCCTCAGGAACCTGCTGATTTGGCATTACATCACTGGCCACCAAGATTGCCCGATCTCACTCTCTGTGGTATTTTCTTGTGGGGGTTTGTGAATGATTCNAGGAGTTTGTGAATGATTCGGTTTGTGTGCCGCCCCTTCCTACAACAATGAATGAACTTCGAAACCGCATAACCGCACTGGCTGCCGTAACACCAGATATACTCACTAATGTGCGGGACATGTTTGACTATCGTGTAGATGTGTGCCGTTCATCTGCAGAGGGGCATTTTGAGTATTTGTAATGATTGTAAGCAAAACTTTACTGTCAAACATGTATTCAACTATATACCGCATGATCATCTGTTCCTTGATGTCACAGATATAGCCCTCTGAAACAGCATGAATGTTTTTGAAGCATTCTGCATTTTTAGATACAAAAATAGTGCAAATTTATTCAGGCATGCGTTAAATTGCATTTAGAATACAAATACCTTTCACAGACATAACAAGTTTCATTTAAACTAATATATACTGTGTTTGGTGTGATTTACTTGCATATCCGGCATCTTGACTTTTTATGTTGTGAATATAGGAAAAATTCAGCCAAAGGGAGTGTGACGTCATTACAGCTCGACGAGAGCGCACGTGTGATGAACACGTATCACACAAATAACTGTTCGATAAGTTTACAACTATACATCTATTATCATTGCATTTTGTTAGAACTCTGCTCCCAGGGGTTCCTTCCAATACTTCCGGCTGTCAAAACATTATCAGTTTTGATATAAGACAATTCTTTCTGAAAAATGAAACCGTACGCATCCTGTGATGGGTCGAGGAAATCTTAATAATTAACATAGGAACTCTAACAAATGGCAACGTTCTAAATGCAAGTAAAAGCTCTNTTACGTTCTAAATGCAAGCAAAAGCTCTGATTAGTTCCATGTTTTCCTTGAATAATGAAAGAAATGCAATGAATTATGTAACAAGGGAGTATGCGCGTTGATGTGCTAAGCGGCTGGGAGATGAAATATCACAACTAGAAATGCAATAAAAAAGATGACTTGAATAAAACGATTCGTTATATAATTTTAGCACAAATACGATGTTCGGAAACAGAACGTTCATCGACCTGGTATGACTAAATATTTTATAATGTATAATAATTTCACAACGAAAAACTCCTTGTATTGTTTATCTTTAAAAAAAAATACAGTTACAATTATTTTTCTATAAATATATAAACAATATACTTACATATCATTACTTTATCATATAACCTTACTTTATTAACATTCCCTCGAAGACTTCACGCAATAACCTAAATGGGATAGTCTATGCTGTGTACTATTTAACATCAGTGATTTCCAGTTGATATATAGGAGTAAGAAATTGTGCTCTATCCCAGACGAACTACGTGTAATGAATACGATGATTTACGCTACCATACCCACTTAACGATATATTTAAATAATCTAAAAAATATTTCCGACTTTATTTTAATTATAGAAACTGTCAGGCACTTGTAACTATAATAAAGCAGAATTCTCCAAAAACATTTTACTAGTGTCTTTACTCAGACCCATAAGTTTAGTAACAATTTCAACTTTGTTGTATTAACACTCAAATGACATCCTAAGTTGCATTTTTCTACTACGTAATACCACTTACTGTGAGTTTTATGTGTAATTAGTTATATATTGTATTTATATGTTTTCCATTTTTGCAACATCATATAAAATTTTATTGAGATCAGTTTTACTTCATATGTTGTAATGCGTTCACCGAACACTTAGTCTGGAAGGTAAATGTACGCGTAGCATTAAAGTTATATGAGACAATTTTTTCCCGGAAAGTTATAGCACATAAATGGATCTCCCAAAATGGAAAATTTTTATTGTGCACTTATTGTCCGTTATCGTTATCTGCAGAACGTAACTATTAGTAGGTATGTTCATAAAAGCAGTTACAATTGGTTGCATATAGCGTTATAACTGTTTGAATAGATTCAGAAAATATTTCAGCTTATAAAATATCGACGTAACAACTCTCCTTTTTTCACAGTGATAAAGTTATTGCAGAAAAAGGTTCCCTAGCTGGCTTTAATTTGCCACGGCTTATTACGGTTGCATGAAATTAACACAACAGTCTCGGAGCTACGCCGATCTAATTTTGTACTGCATGATCAGCTGGTCGAATGAATGGTCATTTCACTTTGTCTTGACGTGATACTAGCATGCTCTATATCCTCTATCGTCTCTTAATTCACGACACGCTAAGAAGTTATTAGCAAATTCATTCCGTCACTCTTTACTCTCTGAACAATTTTTTGTACTATAACAAGAAAAACCCATGGAAACCCAGTTGCCAAAAAAATCCGTTGTAATACTACAAACAGTTTTCTTGTAAAACATGCAAAGCATATATTCGTTATTACAAATTATCGCCTTGTATCACATCTTACATCATTGCGAAGTGTACATAAAATTATATCTTCTTCTTCTAGAAAACAAATGTGATGAATTAATAACAGTGAATAACTAAGAATNGAAAAATGAAACCGTACGCATCCTGTGATGGGTCGAGGAAATCTTAATAATTAACATAGGAACTCTAACAAATGGCAACGTTCTAAATGCAAGTAAAAGCTCTGATTAGTTCCATGTTATCCTTGAATAATTAAAGAAATGCAATGAATTATGTAACTTCCCTCATACGCGCAACTACACGATTCGCCGACCCTCTACTTTATAGACAACTAGAAATGCAATAAAAAAGACGACTTGAATAAAACGATTCGTTATATAATTTTAGCACAAATACGATGTTCGGAAACAGAACACTCATCGACCTGGTATGACTAAATATTTTATAATGTATAATAATTTCACAACGAAAAACTCCTTGTATGGTTTATCTTTAAAAAAAATACAGTTACAATTATTTTTCTATAGATCTATAAACAATATACTTAAATATCATTACTTTATCATATAACCTTACTTTATTAACATTCCCTCGAAGACTTCACGCAATAACCTAAATGGGATAGTCTATGCTGTGTACTATTTAACATCAGTGATTTCCAGTTGATATATAGGAGTAAGAAATTGTGCTCTATCCCAGACGAACTACGTGTAATGAATACGATGATTTACGCTACCATACCCACTTAACGATATATTTAAATAATCTAAAAAATATTTCCGACTTTATTTTAATTATAGAAACTGTCAGGCACTTGTAACTATAATAAAGCAGAATCCTCCAACAACATTTTACTAGTGTCTTTACTCAGACCCATAACTTTACTAACTATTTCAACTTTGTTATATTAACACTCAAATTGCATCCTAAGTTGCATTTTTCTACTACGTAATACCACTTACTGTGAGTTTTATGTGTAATTAGTTATATATTGTATTTATATGTTTTCCCCTTTTGCAACCTCATATCAAATTTTATTGAGATCAGTTTTACTTCACATGTTGTAATGTGTTCACCGAACACTTAGTCTGGAAGGTAAATGTACGCGTAGCATTAAAATTATACCAGACAATTTTTTCCCGGAAAGTAATAGCACATAAATGGATCTCCCTATAATGAAAATTTTTATTGTGCACTTGTTGTCCGTTATTGTAATCTGCAGAATGTAACTATTAGTAGGTATGTTCATAAAAGCAGTTACAATTGGTTGCATATAGCGTTATAACTGTTTGAATAGATTCAGAAAATATTTCAGCTTATAAAATATCGACGTAACAACTCTCCTTTTTTCACAGTGATAAAGTTTTGCAGAAAAAGGTTCCCTAGCTGGCTTTAATTTGCCACGGCTTATTACGGTTGCATGAAATTAACACGACAGTCTCGGAGCTACGCCGATCCAATTTTGTACTGCATGATCAGCTGGTCGAATGAATGGTCATTTCACTTTGTCTTGACGTGATACTAGCATGCTCTATATCCTCTATCGTCTCGTAATTCACGACACGCTAAGAAGTTATTCGCAAATTCATTACGTCACTCTTTACTCTCTGAACAATTTTTTGTACTATAACAAGAAAAACCCATGGAAACCCAGTTGCCAAAAAAATCCGTTGTAATACTACAAACAGTTTTCTTGTAAAATATGCAAAGCAAAGTATATTCGTTATTACAAATTATCGCCTTGTATCACATCTTACATCATTGAGAAGTGTACATAAAATTATATCTTCTTCTTCTAGAAAACAAATGTGATGAATTAATAACAGTGAATAACTAAGATCAAATATGTCAAAATATAATTTACGAAAAAAAGAATTACACTTCGTTAGCACGGGGACTACAACCGACATCCCTTGTATAATTAGCCCTCAACCTTAACCAAAAGACCAACTTCACTTAGGAGTTTAGCACTTACTTTTGTAGTAAATATAGCGGCTAGTACCTACAAAATATTAAAGAGTTATTTGATTAAAATTAATAAATTTATTTAATTTTATGAGTTTTGCGTAGCTAGGAGAAATTAACACTTAATGAGTAATATGTTCTCGTTTTATTGAAATAGTCGTTTTCTTATGATTATTTGAGTTGTTTGAAGTGTTTTACGTTATTCAAACTTGCAATACATTTCTTTTTGCACGCAACTACACTTTACTTCACCGATAGATTTTGCTCAAACAGCTATATACGGTTTTATGTTGTTGAGTGTCCACCATTTTGCTGAAGCTCGTGGATAGGGGTCAGTATAGTACAAAATGTTTCTTAAGGTCTATTACAAACACGGCCCTTGTAGTTTTACAAACGGGTAGTTTTACAAGAGAAATATTTGTACTGTTACAATCTATGTAAAATTACAAAATTTCTTACTATAAATTACAAATTTCTTTTACAGTGTACATATAGTAAGAAAGCGAGAAGGGTGAAGGTGTTTCCTACACATCAATGGTAACGTTCGTCCACTTGCTCATGAAAGAGTCAACACTTAGGAAAGTTCCCAACTTTATATAGTTATATACTGCCGTTATGAAACGTTATTATGTTTACAGTCTAACATGTGGTATGCAAAGCATTGTTCAAAAACTTATATTACAGTTAATTAGTTTACCAAAAAATGTTTTACAGAGAACCTCTGTGAGCCAATGGTGGCGGGAATTCACACAATATTGGCCACATCTGACCGACTAGCTCATGCTGTTGTGAGAAACAGTTTTGGCTGACATACGATTACATTTGGGGAACCCATCTACTGGAAACGACTACGCGACTACAAGAGAATGCGAGTACGTTCATATATTCTGTACCATATAATAAGGCCACTTTTTGACAGCTTGGCGAAAGTAGCGCCACTGTTTACATCTGACTACGTATCCTTCCACCATCAGTTGGTCCGTCAAGTCGGGGCGGTATTTTTTATCAACACGCTGTCAGCTAATCCACTTCTCATTGTACTGTAATGCTAAACAAATTTTAAGATATTTTAAGACTGACATATGTCTAAAAAAATAAGTAGGTTATAAAAGTAAAAATATAAAATGTTGCAAATAATTAAATATTTGCTAACTCTTTTTTTAATTTGTCCAAGATAGTGAATTTGGGTTAACATGTCTCACTTTCTACGGAAACAAGGAGATGGGTTTTGAGAGAACAATGTGGCGTATAATTTACGTAGACGAACGATTACCGGCTCAATATAAATTAGTTGTACTCCAAATCGTTGTACATGAAATATATGTTACTTTAAAAATTGTGCAGAGCTCGTGGAAAAATATAACTATTGGCATCTGTTTGTAAATTCGTTATATATCGCGCAGGAAAGTGGTTCATTTCTGGCTGGTAATACCTCGCAAAATATCCGACAGATGGCGCGCACAGCACGTCACGGCGAAGTTTGAGAAACGCTTTTTTTCTGTCAACAGATAGCGTATTTTTTAAAGTTGATAGTTCTTATATTACGGGCTGGAAATATATTTCAAATTCGTGTCATTTCGTCAAATTATTACAAAAAATAATTCAACAATATTACGCAACATTTCTGTATGCTTTTGGAATTAATATCAAGGACGTGTTGAAAGCAAGGTTGGAGATGGATGATACGACGTGAAAAAGCTTTCTGAAGTTAGCACAACTTCACAAAACTTTTCCACGTCATATCGTTCTATTGTACATTTAATTTTGAACACCTATACATAACTACATTATCACGACGTTTAGTTTTTATCACCAACAACCATTGTTTTGTGACCTTGTAAAATAAAATGTATTAATAAATCTAAGAATTCTTTCTTATCCGCGTATTTTCTGCTTTTCTGATGTGCATCGGCAGTGCACTCAGAATAGCCAACGTAATTTTAACTTTTTTTCGTTCGTGCATCAGCTGATACAGGATTTTGTAAATGGATCTTTGTTTGTTTCGTATACAAGTTGCTACTCACTGACTGTCAGAAAGTGGCCTTCTTATACCGTATGGACCATAGTAGGGCGACTGATCCCGTTACAAAGGGGGCCTGCGTGATATTTCCGGCGATATAACGAAAAGTTCCACGAGTCTGGAGATGGAGCCCTGGAAGAACTTTCCTCTACATGGCCGTTCTTCATCAAAACGATGTTCCTTTCCGACGTAATGGAAGCTACAGATCCAAAGGGAAGTATTAAATCGCCATAAAAACGTGCTTTGCTGGAAGAAAACGATTCCACCGAAAATGTTAAGGATTATTTTGCTTCGCCATTATTTGAAGAGAAAGACCATTTACCTGCTTCACAAACAACACGAATACAAATGATACCTACACAGTGTCATATCTCGGCTGATAAACCACCGACAATATGACCTCCTATGACTACCAATCACTATATAAAAAAAAACGAGAGTTTATTCTAATAATTGTAATGGACGATTTATTGAAATAGAGAACGTTTAATTATAATAATTTGTCGAACGTAACGCCGTAAATGACGACAGAAAACTGAATAATATGCTCCAGGAAGATATTTATAGATGAGGACTAACTATGTCACACTAATCTGCACACACCTTCTTCGTATGCATACACACCATCTCCATCGTCCTGGACCACCATTGAATCAACAGCTGAAATAAACTCACCCGACGACAATGTTGAAACGAAATCTAGCTTCACTGATGTGGACTCACGACACAATTCATAACTTTGCAAGTGCTTCATAGCAAACGCGCTATTAAAGTAAAGTGTTTTGAGGTGTTGCACTAATTGTTTTGCGAACATGAGTAATTTCACAAATCAATACAATTGAAATACATCAACAAGATGAGACCGTAGGTTTTAAAAGGAAATGTTTTCCACTTGTGTCGCAGTCCTTTTTACATTGATTTCCTGTTCGTTCTCTTCTCTTTCTACGTTCATGTCTTAAATTTTACATACTCCACTTTCTCTTTAGTTACTTTATGTCTAATAAAGCTTTTTGAGATACTATTTGTATCACATACCTCGGAGTCGCAGATAAACAGTTTTGCTGTGTCACTGTCTATCTGAAATTCGAAGTTTTCACAGTGGCTGGATCTATAGAATTAAAAATGTAGTTAAACATCTCTGAGTGCATCCAACAATAATCAAAGAACTTCTAGAGTCCTTCTCCAAACCGTCATGCACATAATAGAATCCTCCCATTGACTTCCTTCTTCCTAGTATTGGGTTTACCCAACAACGACGTCTTCTTTTACGAGTTTTCATACGACTACTCCTCAGGCAGGGACTCGCCATCAAGTAAAGTACATCCTCAGCATCTGTTTCACTTAATTTATGAAGGGTTTTACTAATTTTTTTCAACGCCTTCAGATCGAAGTACAGACTCAAACTTACCGTCGTGCGAAGTCGTCTGCAGTGGAAAACTCCAGTTGTGCATAGTCGTATGAATCAAATCGGCTGTAATTGCGTGCTTTCGTAGTCTCGCGTAGTCTTTTCCGGCGCACGAAGCCCTTAGAAGCAAAAAAAAATAAATTCATTTCACCTGTCATCAATAATTAATTCGGAACGCAGTGCCTGAACGAATTCATAATCACGCAGTAATTTCTCGANTCATTTCACCTGTCATCAATAATTAATTCGGAACGCAGTGCCTGAACGAATTCATAATCACGCAGTAATTTCTCGATCACGCACGACGTGGCATCGATTCGAACGCGCTCTGATCAACTGTATAAAACAACAATTCTCTCGGCTCCTTCGTAATTACGTCCGCAAAATCATAACCTAATTTATTGCTTTGAACGAAGCCCAACGCCAACTTATTCAATGCCATTCTGTTTCTGTTGCTACTGATCAGTGCTAGCACACGCTAGTTTCGTCAAACGGACATCTTCAGTGCAACCCATCACAAGAAAGCCTANTAGCACTTACTTTTGTAGTAAATATAGCGGCTAGTACCTACAAAATATTAAAGAGTTATTTGATTAAAATTAATAAATTTATTTAATTTTATGAGTTTTGCGTAGCTAGGAGAAATTAACACTTAATGAGTAATAGGTTCTCGTTTTATTGAAATAGTCGTTTTCTTATGATTATTTGAGTTGTTTGAAGTGTTTTACGTTATTCAAACTTGCAATACATTTCTTTTTGCACGAAACTACACTTTACTTCACCGATAGGTTTTGCTCAAACAGCTATATACGGTTTTATGTTGTTGAGTGTCCACCATTTTGCTGAAGCTCGTGGATAGGGGTCAGTATAGTACAAAATGTTTCTTAAGGTCTATTACAATCACGGCCCTTGTAGTTTTACAAACGAGTAGTTTTACAAGAGAAATATTTGTAGTGTTACAATCTACTGCAAAATTACAAAATTTCTTTTACAGTGTACGTATAGTAAGAAAGCGAGAAGGGTGTAGGTGTTCCCTTCACATCAATGGTAACGTTCGTCCACTTGCTCATGAAAGAGTCAACACTTAGGAAAGTTCCCAACTTTATATAGTTATATACTGCCGTTATCAAACGTTATTATGTTTGCAGTCTAACGTGTGGTATGCAAAGCATTGTTCAAAAACGTATATAACAGTTACTAAGTTTACCAAAATTTTTTTTACAGAGAACCTCTGTGAGCCGATGGCGGAAGTAGCGCCACTGTTTACATCTGACTACGTATCCTTCCGCCATCAGCTGGTCCGTCAAGTCGGGGCTGTATTTTTTTATCAACACGCTGTCAGCTAATCCACTTCTCATTGTACTGTAATGCTAAACAAATTTTAAGATATTTTAAGACTGACATATGTCTAAAAAAATAAGTAGGTTATAAAAGTAAAAATATAAAATGTTGCAAATAATTAAATATTTGCTAACTCTTTTTTTAATTTGTCCAAGATAGTGAATTTGGGTTAACATGTCTCACTTTCTATGGAAACAAGGAGATGGGTTTTGAGAGAACAATGTGGCGTATAATTTACGCAGACGAACGATTACCGGCTGAATATAAATTACTTGTACTCCAAATCGTTGTAAATGAAATATATGTTACTTTAAAAATTATGCAGAGCTCGTGGAAAAAAATAACTATTGGCATCTGTTTGTAAATTCGTTATATATCGCGCAGGAAAGTGGTTCATTTCTGGCTGGTAATACCTCGCAAAATATCCGACAGATGGCGCACACAGCACGTCACGGCGAAGTTTGAGAAACGCTTTTTTTCTGTCAACAGATAGCGTATTTTTTAAAGTTGATTGTTCTTATATTACGGGCTGGAAATATATTTCAAATTCGTGTCATTTCGTCAAATTATTAGAAAAAATAATTCAACAATATTATGCAATATTTCTGTATGCTTTTGGAATTAATATCAAGGACGTGTTGAAAGCGAGGTTGGAGAGGGATGATACGACGTGAAAAAGCTTTCTGAAGTTAGCACAACTTCAGAAAACTTTTCCACGTCATATCGATCTATTGTACATTTAATTTTGAACACCTATACATAACTACATTATCACGAAGTTTAGTTTTTAACACCAACAACCATTGTTTTGTGACCTTGTAAAATAAAATGTATTAATAAATCTAAGAATTCTTTCTTATCCGCGTATTTTCTGCTTTTCTGATGTGTATCGGCAGTGCACTCAGAATAGCCAACGTAATTTTAACTTTTGTTCGTTCGTGCATCAGCTGATACAGGATTTTGTAAATGGATCTTTGTTTGTTTCGTATACATCAAGTTGCCACTCACTGACTGTCAGAAAGTGGCCTTCTTATACCGTATGGACCATAGTAGCGCGACTGACCCCGTTACAAAGGGGGCCTGCGTGATATTTCCGGCGATATAACGAAAAGTTCCACGAGTCTGGAGATGGAGCCCTGGAAGAACTTTCCTCTACATGGCCGTTCTTCATCAAAACGATGTTCATTTCCGACGTAATGGAAGCTACAGATCCAAAGGGAAATATTAAATCGCCACAAAAACGTGCTTTGCTGGAAGAAAACGATTACACCGAAAATGTTAAGGATTATTTTGCTTCGCCATTATTTGAAGAGAAAGACCATTTACCTGTTTCACAAACAACACGAAAACAAATAATACCTACACAGTGTCATATCTCGGCTGATAAACCACCGACAATATGACCTCCTACGACAACCAAGCACTATATAAAAAAAAAAAAAACGAGAGTTAATTCTAATAATTGTAATGGACGATTTCTTGAAATAGAGAACGTTTAATTATAATAATTTGTCAAACGTAACGCCGTAAATGAAGACAGAAAACTGAATAATATGCTCCAGGAAGATATTAATAGATGAGGACTAACTATGTCACACTAATCTGCACACACCTTCTTCGTATGCATACACACCATCTCCATCGTCCTGGACCACCATTGAATCAACAGCTGAAATAAACTCACCCGACGACAATGTTGAAACGAAATCTAGCTTCACTGATGTGGACTCACGACACAATTCATAACTTTGCAAGTGCTTCATAGCAAACGCGCTGTTAAAGTAAAGTGTTTTGAGGTGTTGCACTAATTGTTTTGCGAACATGAATAATTTTACAAATCAATACAGTTGAAATACATCAACAAGATGAGACCGTAGGTTTTAAAATGAAATGTTTTCAACTTGTGTCGCAGTCCTTTTTACATTGATTTCCTGTTCGTTCTCTTCTCTTTCTACGTTAATGTCTTAAATTTTACATACTCCACTTTCGCTTTAGTTACTTTATGTCTAATAAAGCTTCTTGAGATACTATTTGTATCACATACCTCGGAGTCGCAGATAAACAGTTTTGCTGTGTCACTGTCTATCTGAAATTCGAAGTTTTCACAATGGCTGGATCTACTAGAATTAAAAATGTAGTTAAACATCTCTGAGTGCATCCAACAATAATCAAAGAACTTCTAGGGTCCTTCTCCAAACCGTCATGCACATAATAGAATCCTCCCATTGTCTTCCTTCTTCCTAGTATTGGGTTTACCCAACAACGACGTCTTCTTTTAAGAGTTTTCATACGACTACTCCTCAGGCAGGGACTCGCCATCAAGTAAAGTACATCCTCAGCATCTGTTTTACACAACTTATGTAGGGTTATACTGATTTTTTTCAACGCCTTCAGATCGAAGTACAGTCTCAAACTGACCGTCGTGCGAAGTCGTCTGCAGTGGAAAACTCCAGTTGTGCATAGTCGTATGAATCAAATCGGCTGTAATTGCGTGCTTTCGTAGTCTCGCGTAGTCTTTTCCGGCGCACGAAGCCCTTAGAAGCAAAAAAAAATCATTTCACCTGTCATCAATAATTAATTCGGAACGCAGTGCCTGAACGAATTCATAATCACGCTGTAATTTCACGATCACGCACGACGTGGCATCGATTCGAACGCGTTCTGATCAACTGTATAAAACAACAATTCTCTCGGCTCCTTCGTAATTACGTCCGAAAAATCATAACCTAATTATTGCTTTGAACGAAGCCCAACACCAACTTATTCAATGCCATTCTGTTTCTGATGCTACTGATCAGTGCTAGCACACGCTAGTTTCGTCAAACGGACATCTTCAGTGCAACCCATCACAAGAAAGCCTANTGCTACTGATCAGTGCTAGCACACGCTAGTTTCGTCAAACGGACATCTTCAGTGCAACCCATCACAAGAAAGCCTACTCGATGGAGTGATTTTGCAGGCCAGGAGGGTTAAATACTTACACTCATTGGAATAATGTTTGCGCTTTAGGAAGGAATCATCCGACCCAAAAGAAAATTTTTGAGTGTGATGGTTGAAACGAAAGAAAGAAATGTTTACAATATCGCTTCGTCAGGACAATGCTCGCCCACCTGCGGTACGGAAGGCGTGAACGATAGTACGTCGTCTTACCACCTAGTGCCTGGATATATATATATATATGTATTTCATACGATCCGGCATGGAATTCCACAAACGCTGTGATTCATCCTGCTGCAGGTTTGCTCACACAGTTGTTACAAATTATGCTTCAAACCACGAACGCTTCGAAATAAAGGAAGTTGACGTCCCATATGATATCGACTATTCACAGTAAAGTGAGCACTTTTGAAAACCCTCCCATTTGGAATACTAGCCAATAAATAGATTTTATTTTATATTTAGACGTTCACTTACGAATGCAGTGGAATATATACACTGTGGCAATATTGCCATATTTTCATGGCAATATTTATTTAAAAACATAGTTAAAGGAAAAGTAACTTTTGCCTTAAAGGTGCTCACTTTACCGTGAACAGTCTATACCACACATTTTCTATGGACGACAAAGCAGTCGACATGGCAGGCCATTAAAATGTTTCGATATATGACGTCAACACTCCTAAAACCATAGCTGTGAGAGGAGGATCATTGTTTTGCTAGAAACCCGACTCCTGAGCAATCAGCNCGTCAACACTCCTAAAACCATAGCTGTGAGAGGAGGATCATTGTTTTGCTAGAAACCCGACTCCTGAGCAATCAGCAAGGAAAGATAACAAATAGGCCCGCTGAATTTCTTCAACTTACCGTCGTGCATTCGGTGAGGCCCGCATCACTACAAACGGCAAACTACGAACAAATGCAATTGTTTCCCAGACCGCCACGCCAACAGTAAGGGACGTGTGCAGTTGTAAAGTGAGACAGGAATTGCAGCTCTTACCAGCTGTCTTCAAACTCTGGTAAGGTTGTCGCCCGTTCCAAAAGGAAATTGTGATTCGTCGCCAAAGACAATATCTCGCCAGTCTCCACCATTCCAAGTTGTTTATTGCTGACACNAAAAGGAAATTGTGATTCGTCGCCAAAGACAATATCTCGCCAGTCTCCACCATTCCAAGTTGTTTATTGCTGACACCACAGTAAACGAAGGCGACGACTATGAGATGGCAATGGCAGAACACTTTAAGGCATTCGGGATGACATTAGTGTGTTAGGGCGTTTGGAAATGTTTCTGGTATAGTCGTTCTAAGGAAGCTAAATATCGCTGGTTGGTGGACGAGGAAGCCACTGGTAGTATTCATGTCTGTTTGACATTCAAAATATCGTCGCTGTTGCTGGTCCATTTGATAATACAAAACTTTACACACAAATTGTGGGTTCTTTCACATGCCAATTTTTATATGACTGTGATGTCTGGATGGCTGAAATGACAGCATATGTGCGCCGTCCATTTTACTTCTCCTCCTCTATTCTCTCTCAAAATCCGTCATTTGATCGTGTGATAGTTTCGTCTCCCTTCTCAGCAAGCCATTTACCACGCCCGGAAAGCATCGCGCGCTTCCAA
Source organism: Clitarchus hookeri (assembly GCA_002778355.1). Taxonomy (NCBI): domain Eukaryota; kingdom Metazoa; phylum Arthropoda; class Insecta; order Phasmatodea; family Phasmatidae; genus Clitarchus; species Clitarchus hookeri. The sequence goes on from NQII01001393.1 coordinate 388,199, forward strand.
TCACGCGTGTTGTTCTAACGACGCTTTGTTTTATATTTGATATGCTTTAAAAATGTTTTGTAGAGATCCGTATAACTGGCGAACTGTTGCCGAAATTGGAAATAAGTTTGTCTTGGAATTCAATTATATAGTTAATTTTCAGCCAGTATTTCCTTCAGCAACAATTTAACATTTTTTTAAAGGCAAGTATTAAAAAAAATATAGGCGATAAAAAAAAATGCAACATCTAAAAAAAATGGATAAAAATACGCATATGACTAAATTATAATTTATTTTCCAAACAAAGTATAACAATATGTATTTTAAAGGATACTTTCATAAAATATACTGAAGTTCAAATCTTCATACGAATATGCGTTTCTATTGACTTCGCTGTCAACGAGACGTTAAGCCCACACGAACAGTTAAGTTTAACATGTAGCCAACGTAAAAGAAAATTATCTTACGAAAATGTTCATTTTTGCGTACCTCCTAAGCAACGATTCTAAACAATGGTTTATATTAAACAAAAATGCTATATATATATGTAATGCTGGAAGGTCAAATTTATTTAAATAATATTAAAACTAATAAGATTTTTTTCATACAAAACACCAATTAAAGTAATTTCTGGACCTGAAATATTGCAATAAAAAAAATAACGTAAAAAAGAATAAAATATTACTCTCGCAGAATTGATGTCAATAACCACATCAGTTGAGTAATCAAATACAATATCTTAGTTTTCTGATGCTGGGCGAAGAGTTTGTTTTATGTTAACTACGCAGTGCTAAATGCATTTTTGTGTTAGTGTCATTTTGAAGATTTTAAATAACTATAATTTAAGCAACTTGATTTGTTAATAAAAAATCATTTTATTATGATATTGTTGTAATAAGTACAAATTCTAAAATGTCCAGAATTGTTGTTTTGTCTTTACCTACGAAAGAAAGAGTTAAGTCAAGAGGTTTTTGGTAGACGCTTAGCAATAAGGGTGAAGTGAGGTGAAGATGGAGCATCACCGGAATGAAGGGGCTGGGGATGCGGGAGTGTCCCGAGAAAACCTTCCGACCAGCGGCAACATTCGCTATATTCCCCAGATGTGAAAATCCGGGTTGTCCCGCCCGGAATCAAACCCTGTTCGCTTTGACGCAAGGCGCTTATATAGTCTGACTGCTACATCAACGAGGTCCCACGGGGGAAAAAAAAACGTTTCGTCAAAAAAGTAATTCTTCAAAATTGAATGATAACGTCACATATGTATTTTGTTATTCAAATACTAGGTGCCATGTATTGTATTGTCAAAAACAGTGCGACGAAACACCACAACAGAAAGCGGAACCAACAGGTATTTGTTAACACAGATCGCCCGGCGAAAATTACAGATATTCCGAATGAGCTATATGTAATGACATTATATTTGTATCAACGTTTCTTGAAGGCATATAATAAACATTTGGCAAACAATTATTCTTTGTTTATGTTTTGCTGGCTAAATAAAACTGAACCACCCCTTATCGAAGACGAAAATGACAGGAAATAAATTTTTTATAAACCAAAATTTTAACTGAAGTTGGAAAATGCAGTAAATAGTTGATTGCAATTGATGAGACTTTAGATATTGTTGAACTTATGTTACAACGCTGGACAGATGTAGACTTCGGTGTCATTTTTATTTTAAGCAAATGTTATTTTTTAAACGTTTTGACTACCTCATACAAAATGTTGCGTAGTGTCCTTACGTCAAATACAAGCAGTTCCAGTACATTGTCGTTAAGAGTTTCTCCGTTAAAAGTTTGTAAACACTAATTTGGGAAATCCGGTATTTAAATTCCCCCATTTCATGCGTAAAATATGTACACAATCATGAGAATTGAAATAAGGCGAGTGAACACTAATTTGAGTCAAAATATCGTCTGGCTTGTCCAGTTATCTGCCAAGTGATAAGGTATCGTTCGCACAGTGTTAAGTCGTAAAACCTTCGGCCAGGCAATCATCGGCAAGAAAACTACCTGCCTTAAGGATTTGTATGAAAGTATTATCTGTATTATTATTACTAGGCTAGCTGGTAATCGGTAAGATAACTGTTCAGCCGGTAACGTTTCATTTAACCGTATTTCGATTAGGCGAAGGAAGTTTTGGGTACGTTGACTTTAAGTCAGGAAAAAAAAAATTGTCTTGTTGAGCCAGTTGAATGGAATCGGTTGAAGAACTTAACCACTTATATACCACAAATACAAAATGCAGAGACTCGGGATAGACGAAAGTCTAATACTTGTCTTACAAAGAGGGCGCCATAGTATCTGAAACATGCTGGAGCTACTGTTGGTACTCTGAACATGACATTGTCATTGTTGTACACTACGTAATTGCCACTATGAATTCAACACTACGTGGAGGCTATTGTGATCTTTCAGTCAGTTCTGTAATAAGACATTCATGTTATCCAACATGCGTGCTANCTAATACTTGTCTTACAAAGAGGGCGCCATAGTATCTGAAACATGCTGGAGCTACTGTTGGTACTCTGAACATGAAATTGTCATTGTTGTACACTACGTAATTGCCACTATGAATTGAACACTACGTGGAGGCTATTGTGATCTTTCAGTCAGTTCTGTAATAAGACATTCATGTTATCCAACATGCGTGCTANAACACTACGTGGAGGCTATTGTGATCTTTCAGTCAGTTCTGTAATAAGACATTCATGTTATCCAACATGCGTGCTATTATGTCCTCTTGTTACCGCCGTGAATTCGCATCTACATGCAATGGGGAGTGTTGCGAGCTTAGAGTAAGCCCTGTTATTTAAATTTTATAAGATTCAACAGGTCTCCAGTATATCAGGTCATTACGATTTATATAAAATATACCGACAAACTACCATTAACATATCTCTTCGGGTGAAAATTCCCAGGGTTCTATAGACTGGCACATAACAGTACGATGTGCTACAGTATGCGCCAAAAAATACGACTGGCTGAAGAAAAAAAATACTAGCATGTATCATGAACTAATGGCGTATTTCGTTGCCATGGTTGCTAAGACGGTACATTTTGACCACAAGATTCGGAGTTGAAGAATTGAGTACGTCGCAGAGCCGTTTAGCATGTCGAAATAAACGTGGAGGCTTTAAGAAGCAGAAGAAATAAGCTTTTTTCCTAGCAGATAATTCTTCACAAGATTTAAATTTGATTGGTATTTTATGTATTACTGTTCTTCCAGTTCCCCTGTATTTGTTATATTTTTTATAGCAGCTCCACCTGTTGAACTACCTATAACCTTAATACAGGAAATTATTAAAAATTAACTACGATGTGCTTCGAAAGTACATAAAGTTAGTACGAAATAATTTTTTATTTATCTCAAGTTATTCTGCTGTTCTATATTTATACATATGTATTGAAATATCTAGGTTGAATAATTTAACAGTAGCACATGAACTACAGTTCGGTTTAAACGAGTCTTTGAAAAACCAAATCTGTAGTCAAGTTAACATGAGAAAATAAATTTCGCGCAGCTCTGAGGGAGGGGATGTAAAGGAAACAGTGTAGGGGAGGGATTTNAAGTTAACATGAGAAAATAAATTTCGCGCAGCTCTGAGGGAGGGGATGTAAAGGAAACAGTGTAGGGGAGGGATTCCCCGAGTGCCTGCCGCTGGAGGGAGGGAAACCACGTGACACTGCTGGCGCTGTATACACCAAACTGATAACATCGCTCTCTAGTACCGCGTTGTCAAATACCGTGCTGCGTGACTAACGTTTTTATTTTGCTAGTGATATTCACGCGAGGAGCAGCTCTCGGCCAACTTCTNAAGTTAACATGAGAAAATAAATTTCGCGCAGCTCTGAGGGAGGGGATGTAAAGGAAACAGTGTAGGGGAGGGATTTCCCGAGTGCCTGCCGCTGGAGGGAGGGAAACCACGTGACACTGCTGGCGCTGTATACACCAAACTGATAACATCGCTCTCTAGTACCGCGTTGTTAAATACCGTGCTGCGTGACTAACGTTTTTATTTTGCTAGTGATATTCACGCGAGGAGCAGCTCTCGGCCAACTTCTCTCGGCCGCCATTACTACTGAACTGAACAACCCCGCCCCTTCGTGCAGCGGCAATGGACTCTCCCGACTCGCCTGTCGTGTTTTTATCTACTGCGCATCATTTTCTCATTTGGATTTCACTATACGCCATGTTAGCCGAAAGCTAACGTCAAACTATTTACGGCGCAGAATTTCGGGGGAAACTTGACTAGTTGCTTACCTTCAGAGGCGCGCGCATTCCTCCTGTGAGTCACTCACACCTGGCCTCGCTCCAGTTCTGCGAAGCGAGTCATTTTCGCGAGGAGGCCGGTAGTAAATATTTTCAGTCAGCACCTCGATACACAAACGAGTGCAGGAACATTAATTCGCTGCCGCCCCGCTCTTGTTGACGAAGAAGCTTATTTTTAAGCGGGTAGTGGCCGCCTGACTCCAGCGGAACAGCGGGTGGGCTAATTGTTGTGATTTACTTCCCCTGCGGCGAACTTGGCCCCCTTTTCTTTAGACAAATTTTAGTTCACACAGAGATATCTTGCCATCCTTCCTTATTTCTCAGCGACCTGCTCTTTGTAGCAACTGCGTGGTACGTAACCATGCGTTTTTCAGAGCACTTCGCAAATGCCGGTAAGGTCATGTGGATTTCTGTTAAGTGACCGAAGTCTTGGAAATTCTGTCAACAAGCAATTCTGAGGAGCAATATTACACACATTCTTACTATAGTAATTTTTCCCAGCGATATTTGACTACGCTGCCCTTGAATTATAAGTACACAGTGACAGTAACACCACATATTATACCACACCTTACAATAATTGTAACATTTTTTGTGCAGTTCCCTATTCTTACTGTTTACAAATTATTATTTTATATGCGAGTGGAATGCAGTAAATTGATTTTGTGTGTAATAAGGTTGTGATAAACTTGAAAGCAATCATATGGAAAGTAACTCTGTAGGAACTCATACGTGAATGAACTTGAACTTATTTCGAAAATTAATTTGTGGAAGTCTTGGGGCACCGCATCACATTTCGCGACAAAAATAATTTAATGAAATACCTAAACGCAAACATCTTAAAAATCTGTACTCTCATATTACGCATGACAAAACAATATTACTCTCGTGCTATAGAAGTTAAGGATATGCCTGCCGATTTGACTTCAGAACCCAAATGCAATTGGTACGACGTATTTTCTTCTTCCCAATTGATTTTTAATATGAAAGAATCGACCACAAAATAAACCGTAGTCAATAGTCATACTGAAGGCCAGATATGTGTAAAAAAAAACAATTCATTATTTATACCCAGAGGAGAGGTGTTTCTACCTTTGTGATTGTGTCTTGCAGCTGGCGACTACAAGTGAAGTAAAACTCACACCTTTGAAAGATTTGCTGTTAAGATAAATGCATGTGACATATTCTAAACCAGTGGCATAGCAAAAGTGTCTGACTCGCCGATTGGTGAAGGTACATTTCTGGATTAATAAACTGGAGTCACGCTTTTTCCCCCAGGGAAAATAATGAAAATACACTACTGTACATGGAAATCGCTAAACCCATAAGAACTAAACCATTTTAATGCTGTCAAGATCATATACAACACCAATTGCTAATCAAAAATGATTAATGTGACGTCGCAGAAACGTCACTGTAACCCGTGAAATATAATGGGGTCTAGTGACCAGTACCCAGTGCTTAAGGGTCATAGAACAGTCTTGAAAGGCAAAAGTATGCATGTCACGAGACATATCGGTATACCACGGCGTAGTGCTGGTCGAGAATATCACCACCGATACCTACTTGAACGGGGTNTATCGGTATACCACGGCGTAGTGCTGGTCAAGAATATCACCACCGATACCTACTTGAACGGGGTCCTATGGCGGAACTGCACGAAGCCGGACGGTCGGCTCATCGTATAGCCATTCATCTTGGCCATAAAGTCAACACTGCGACACGATCTGTGCTGGCGTGAACACGCACAGGTTGNGTCTAGTGACCAGTACCCAGTGCTTAAGGGTCATAGAACAGTCTTGAAAGGCAAAAGTATGCATGTCACGAGACAGATCGGTATACCACGGCGTAGTGCTGGTCGAGAATATCACCACCGAGACCTACTTGAACGGGGTCCTATGGTGGAACTGCACGAAGCCGGACGGTCGGCTTATCGTATAGCCATTCATCTTGGCCATAAAGTCAACACTGCGACACGATCTGTGCTGGCGTGAACACGCACAGGTTGNATCGTATAGCCATTCATCTTGGCCATAAAGTCAACACTGCGACACGATCTGTGCTGGCGTGAACACGCACAGGTTGTACGTCACCTAGAGTAGTTACTTGTCCTGCCGGATGAACTACAGACAGAGAAGATCATCGTATCCACGACCGTGCAGTTGCAAAACGTGCCATCACACCCAGAGAGACCCTGTGGTTTGTGGGGCCCTGCACTGCATTTGCCGATCTCGTCGTCATTTGAATGAGGCTGGTGTACAGACACGACGTCCACTGCGCCGTTTGCCTTCGACCCCTCGCCGTCGCGCGGCACGCCACCGATGGTGCCAGCAACGTCAACATTGAACAGTGGATTGCCGATAGCGTTCTCCGATAAGGCCCGCTTCAATGTTGCTGGCAGACGATGGTCGCAGCAAGGTTTAGCGTCTCAGTGGGCAACGCAATGTTCCTGCGCTGATTTGTGAACGCCATACGTCCCGGACACCAGATGTTATGACATAAATTGCCATCAGTTATGATTCCCGGTCACGTCTCGTGGTTGTTGAAGGAACGGAGACAGCACGGCGAATGCCAATGAGGTTATGCGGCGTTGTTTTCTGTCATTTTTACGCAGCATACCCAACGTTATCGTGCATAAATATAATGCTCGTTTCCATTTTGCTTTATTAAAAGGCTCTACAAGATGCGGACACAGTTTCTTGGCCTGCCAGGTTNATATAATGCTCGTTTCCATTTTGCTTTATTAAAAGGCTCTACAAGATGCGGACACAGTTTCTTGGCCTGCCAGGTTTCCAAATTTGTCCGCTATTGAACACATACGGGATATGAAGGGGTTACATTTGCACTACCGTAAACCACCTGCCCAAAAACTAGCTGATATACGTGTACAGTTCAATAATGCGCGATGTTATCTGCCTCAGAACACTATCCGCCGCGTCTATAATATAATGCTTTGTTGTATCGTTGCCTGCACAGCAGTGAGAGGAGGCTCTGCCCCATAGTGAACGCGTGCTTTGTGGATGCTAAACAATGCGCACTTTATGAGGGAGGTTCTTAATAATTACTACTTATTTGTACTGTCATCTGTCAGCCCGTAATGGCTCAATAAAGTTTCATGTATAGAAAGATGGTGTAGCGATTTCCACACCCAGCAGTATAAAGTTAAAATCTGTACTGTTTAAGCACTTTTACATGTTTCTGGATATAACATCGCGGAAACACGTGCTTTATATGACATCTTAGGGTGATTCACATATTACTAATGCAAAGCATTTCCCGACATTACGATAACAGGCAACCAAAATTATAATCACAGGCAACATATAGTCACGCATGTGCTTCCATACGCCTTTCTCACACTGAAACCCAAGGGAAGGCGATAACTTCATAGTCACGCTGCCTGCAGTACCACGCATCTGAACAGCGCGGTTAATGAAAGATTCTGCTCAGTATATCCAATATTTGCAACACACCAGGATATGCTACAACTAAACGCCAGACTGGACTAATGTATCGCTTGGGATCAGAAAGATTGATCTTCAATTTTTTTAAATGACTATTGCCGGGTAACGTGAAGTGTATCTGCGTTTTAACGACTCTACGATATTTGTTAAGGCAGACAGAGCCATGTGAAAACTAATGTTCATAAATGTAAAAAAAATCATGGTGTCAAGGCCTTGCTTTCCAGTAGAAATATTTATTATTGGCAAATTGCCTTTTTGTTTTTGTTAATTATAAGTATGATACCATAATTTTTTCTCACATTAAGGTGTTAACGGTGGAATAAATAAATTATGATAATAGTAAAGCCAGTTTACATACAGTGATCAATATAAAAAGTACAACTAACGTTACGTTTGTTTTGTAAAATATAATAACATCTCTTTAACGAACGTAAAATTAAGTAACGCTGCATCACAGGTGCAGTCTTTCGTGAATAATGTGAGACCACTAGATAACCTTGTATAGCTTCCATTACTGAAGGAAAGTACCAATTGATGCTTAATCAGCGTTGGCACAAAATGTGTAGAAAATAATGTCTCCATTTCTCATGACTTGATAAAAGAACATTTTCAAAGTAACGTTAATGCGTACCTGTTTATAAACTAACATTTCTAGTAGAAATTCAGTATCTCTAAGACGTTTTAAACATTGCTTTGGCATCCTGCCCTTACATACTGACTACAAGATGCGCTCCTCTTTTCGTACGCGACTGAGGGAGTAGAGAGGTAAGGGTAAGAACTTTCGTCTTGAAGGCGATGAGGTTTTCCTCCAATTGCAAAAGATCAAAATTAATATTTTGGTTAAACGAACGGTTTTCACCATAGGTTTCAATGTTCTTGTGCACACTTAGCACTGACTTTAGCATACTGTCTAATTCCACACATTCCTGGTGCAATGCTTTTAAATAAAAATTTAGCAATATGGAATAAAATATGTTAGAAAATTTAAGGGCTTAATTTTTCTGAAAAATTACACCGGAAATAAAATTTGTTACCGTGAACTATGAAAAACATATATGGCTGGCAACATCAAGGAGGATGGCCAAGGCAGCAAATATAATGTCGATCTAACTGGTAGAAACTGTTAAACACAGAATGATACTCCGTAAAGATTAAAGCGGCAAGGGAAAACAGACTGGAATGTGCAAAAATCAGATCCTAAACAGCAAATTAAACACAAAATTTAAATACCTTAACAACAACCATACTACAATGGTAAAATAACTTCAACTACTAAATATTCCCATAATTAACATATGTCCTAAAGATCATATCCCAATTAAACAAGAGTATGTCACATCTGCAAAAGATTAACGATCAATCTTGAACATAACTAGTTCAATTTCCCAAACAAATAAAAAATACCCAAAATATTCAACTATAATTATTACCATATTAACTGTATATTGAGCAATAAAAAAATCCATAATACATATATAACAAGCTAACAATCAAAATTCAGAACACAAAAACCACATTGGCTTCAAGGAAAAATTAATTTAACCTATAATCAACTTAACTTAGCACAGCGTTTTTTTTAAAGTGAGATATCTGAGATTACATGGATCAAAAAATGATTCGGCTGAGTGGGTGATCAGTCCACGAGCATGACGAAGTCAGGATATAACAAGTAACAAATGTTGCTGAATTATTTAAATCTTTTTTTCAAAGGGAGATATAAATTGTTTGGTTGTAAAACCAAATAAACAAGTGCACAGTTAGGGTCTGCAGCTCCTAAACAGTACAAAAAGAAAATTATTTTGTATAATGAAATATTTTCGATTGAGAGACATGGGTTCTTGTAATAAATGCTCCTGAACTTGGGTCAGCCAAAGCGGCAGTGGATGGCGTCAAAATACGTTGGATTTGATACGGGCCCGACCAATGGTAAGAAATGTTTGCCATTTTATTATCAACTGCCCTTCTGACAGAAAAAGGCCACTTACAAGGAAAGGCATATCAATGCGACCTTTATTATACGTGGCACGACTCTTGAAATGAGTGCGCTTTAAATTCTTGGGGGCACATGCCCAAATATCACGACCATTCTTAGGAACGTTCGGTAACAAGTCATTCAAATGCCACAAATTTGACAAAGGGTTATTTAGGGCAAAGGTAATCATAAGGTTAGGTGGGCTAGTTTTGTGTGATTCATGTTTGGCATAATTTAATGCCATTTGAAGCCAAGAGATATCACAATTTTTCTCGTCCGTTGCATGGAAAACAATGAGTGCTGAACGAAGGTCTCTATTGAAATGCTCCGAATGCGAACGAGGCGGATTATATGGGGATAAGGTTATGTGGCGTATGCCATTAGAAAAAACACATGTTCTTAAAAATATCAGAGAAAACTGTGAACTGTTATCAGAAACAATGGATGAAGGAGTACCAAAATTTAGAAAAATACATATTTGAAGAGCACGAATAGTGGAGTTAGCATCAAATTTCCGAAGTGGGACTAACCAAACAAATTTAGTGAAATCATCAATACACACAAAGAACATATTATTTTCTCATTTACTTCTAGGAAAGGGACAAACAAAATCAATGAATAACTTTTCCATGGGTTTTTCAGCTACACCTGTAGACAGAAAACCTAAATGTGAATTTTGAACTGGCTTGCTTAGAAAACAAATTTTGCAACATTTCACTGGCTCAGAGATTTCAGCATCCATTCCTTTATAAATGAAGTGCTGATGGATAGCCTGAATAGTTTTGTGTGTACCCAGGTGAGCGCCAAGAGGTGATGAATAAAAATTGGTGATTTGTTTCAAATTAATGTCCTTTTCTTGGTGTTCTTTAATGTATGTAAAAGCTAATGGAAATCTAGACAGAAATGTACAACGTGGATGTACTTCGGACTCCACATTGGTACAATAATAAATAAGTGATAGAGCATCTGCAACTGAATTTTGAGTTCATGTTTTTTGTTGCACACTGAATTTAAAAAAAATTCTAAGTATCCAACGGCAAATTTTTCTAAGTTGGCGTGGATGCGCCAAAAGCCACGACAAACCCTGATTGTCTGACTCGAGAAGAAATTCCGTATGTTCCAAATATTGCCTAAATTGTTCTATGCCAAAAACTACGGCCAAACATTCCAACTCATGTATAGTTAAGACTTTTTGTTTTGGTGAGTAAGAGTGCGTGACGAAAAGGCAATCGGCTGACTACAGCCATTAATCTCCTGAGCCAAGACTTGAAGCGTTATTTTGAAGAATAAATACCTTACTAAAATCTGGTGTACTTACGTACGCCAGATAATATTTTTCTTTAATGAGTCGAAAGCCTTTTGCTGCTCCTCACTCCACTCAAATTTAACGGTTTTTTCCTCAATCTTTTAAGAGGCCTTTCCAGCTACATTCGGAATGAATTTCCCAAAAAACTAAACTTGGCAAAAATCTGGTTAAACCTTAAGCATATCGTGGTGGAAGAAACTCTTTAATAGATTTTGTCCTTTCCAGTTCAATGAAGATTCCATTGGAAGAAATCTTAAGTCGCAAAAATTAAATTTCTTTAACTGCGAATTTACTTTTTGAGAGGTTAACTGTAAGTGATGTCTTTTATAAACGAGAAAGGACTTCTTTTAGGAGGTATACATGCTGTTCAAAACTGTTGGAATATATGACAAGATCATCCTGATATTTATAGATAAACTTGAATTTTACATAATTAAAAATCATATCTAGAAGCCTAGTAAGTACTTGAGCACCCGTGGCCAAGCCAAACGGAATACGAGTGAATTGATATAGGTTCCAAGGAACACATAAACTTGTTATAGGTTTGGAATCTTTAGACAAAGGAATTTGCGTTTAAACATATGGTTTTAAATAATGTTGTTTTTTCAAACCAATTTAATGCCGAATGGGGATCAGGAAGAGGAACTGATTCATTACAATGTGTTTGTTAAATTTTCGGCAGTCCACAACCATGCGATGTTTCCCATTGGGTTTTGGTACCAAAAAGGTGGGACTAGCATATTGGGACGTAGATTGTTCACTAAAACTTTATTTAACAAATCTTCTATTCGTTTTCTCAAAATTTCCATCTGAGGTGGTGCCAGTCTCAAAGGATGACAATATAGGGTGTAGTAAAATTATCAATACCCACTAAATTAGGGAAATTTACTTGACATTTGCCAAACTTTTTCTTCTCACAGTGTTCATAAGAACCAAACAGCTGTTGAAAGTGCCTGGAAAGGTTCACATTTTGAAAAAGACGAGCATTGTTCTGAGGATTGGCAAGTTTGCCAGAATTGCGAGGCAGATCGCTCACTTGTCTCCGTGGGATTTGTTTTTTGCTGGAAACACTGGTTAATCATGTGGCCTAATTATTTGCAATACCTACAAGAAAGTGAGTTGTCTCGTTCAAGTGTATATGAGGGTGAAGGGGATTTGTCATCCTTCTAGTTCTATGCCTAATCCTTTTTATCAGTAACCGCATTGGTGAAAACATCAGGAATTAATTTATTTTTGTCGGTACCACAAAGTGATTTGTGTGGCCTAAAGACATACTGCCGTTTTTGGTCAGCGTATCTGATGTTCTGGGATTGTATGAATGCCCTATCTGACTCTGCAAATGTGTTCGGTTTAGCGAAAAACACCAAACGAGAACGCTCTAGAGGCACCAAGTCTTCTAATATAGTATTAACCACTTCACTTTCAGGTAGATTTAAACGCAATATGATGGCAACCTCCTTAACACTGCTCACATACACAGAAAGAGCCTCCTCAGTTTCTTGCAAACGATTAAACTTCCTCAGTTGTAACTGAGCATGCAATCTTGAGGGAATAAAAATATTAAGAATATATGAATGATATACATCAAAGGAAACATGCTGTGACATGGCTAAACTAGCCCGTTGACTAAGCCGACCTTGAATGAAAGGGTAAAGGAAATCAAGCAGTTGTACCTCTGGCACTATTTAACTCTGACAGAGTTTAACAACCGCTTCCAGAACTCTAAAAATTTTGGAACATTTAGACCACCAGTGGCTGTAAAGTTACGCAACATGTTTTCAAGTGGGTGTTTGATTTGGCAAAAACAGATTAATACATCGATGATTCTGAAGATGACATGTGCACAGGTGCATTTTAAACAGTGCTCGAATGAAATGAATATAAGCTTTGGACAGGTAAAGCAGTGTCGAGAGCAGTGTATAGAAGGGTTGTTGAAGCTAGTGTGAAAATGGGTAGGTTGCTAGCTAGGTTAACTCAAATGAATTTTATGGTGGCTGGAACATAATAGAATGGTGTATTTACACTAATACTAGCAAACTGTTGAGATACTGAGGTGATGGAGGTGGTAGGAACATCCTCGTTGCTGTTATCAACAACACTGATGGAGACTGATTCCAAACCAGAAACACCATCAAAGAGAGACTGGGTCTGAGCCACAATGCTCTCAAGTGACTTAAACTGAGCATCAAACAAGTGTATCGGACAATTTGTCCAAGAGGTATGGACATTGGCATTTAAAGCAACGCGCTTCTAAATAATGCTGTGTTTTCAGGTGCTTGTAGACCTCGGTTTGTTCGCTCATACTGCCATTCGTCATTCAAAAGGAGTCCTGGCACTATAAAAAAGGCCATGGTATCAGAAAAATACAATATTTTAATATTACGCAAAGTAAAACACTCAACCTATGTTAAATATAAAAGCGCAGAGCTCTCACCAAAACCATTTTCGTATGACCAAGTCTCAAAGGGACAACACATGCCACAAGCATACACAAATCAAAAACTCCCATCTAGGTCCAGGAACCACTAGGTACTGCTAGCATATGTTACGTACCACCTTCGTGACTGAAACGTGGGCACCACTACGTGTCCTCACTTCAATACAAAACAGGACATAAATGGAAGTTGGGATCTAGGTTCCTGGGTAGACAAGAGTATACTATAGGAAAGCAAATTAGAGGGGCGTGCTCCTGATTTACTTATTACGTTGACGTAATAATTAGGCATTAGATACACTCATGGCGTGTATCTAATTTTATCAATCACAATTTGACAGTTACAAAATTTAAATTATTTTATATATTACCAGGGCAGTTTTAAGGATGCAATTGCAAAAAAAAAGTCTCATTTCATTTTTAAAATTTTTTCGCAACAAGAGTAATATGACTTTCTCTCCATAGATATACATAAATAAAATACATATGTTATAGCATGAGAATATTAGGTTTTCTTAGTATTATTATACTTTATTTTGTTTTACATTTTGGCAAAAAAATTTTTTCTTTTACTTTGGACAACAAACACATTATCAGGGGTACCCGTGATCACCTCTCTTGAAATTTACATTATAATAAAACCTTTTCAAACTATTTATATATCCTTTTTTTTAACCAAAGTGGTTGAACAGACAACAATTTCTTTCTTGAAATGCCCAAAATTAGTATAACATTTTACGCGATGTCGCATCAGTCCACAATAAAGGCTGGAGCACACCCATAGCTCATGCAGCAGGCGAAACCAATAACATTTTAAAAAGTTACGTCATTCCTTAAGAGATTCTGAAGTAACAGCGGGGTGNGGTCGCATCAGTCCAATATAAAGGCTGGAGCACACCCATAGGTCATGCAGCAGGCGAAACCAATAACATTTTAAAAAGTTACGTCATTCCTTAAGAGATTCTGAAGTAACAGCGGGGTGACGACAGAAAGAAGTTGAATAACGGCCAAAACGGCCATCCCCAAGAATGGGTGTAGGGCTCACATTACTTCACAGGGGAAGAAATGGCTGGCCACAAGATCATAAGCCCACGCCGTAAACCGCCAAAGCCGCGGATAAAAGTTATATCATCCTAAGATTATGAAGTATCCAAAATAAGATAGGGATCCAAGGCGACAACATGCTGTATGGCGAGAAACGAAGAAGAAAGAAATTACGCGAGCGGAAACCTATGCATACAAAGGCATGCTTCGGACTTCATGGTCTCGCGCGACTAATCGATACATAAATCGAAAATCTAGAAACAATTATAATATCACAAGTAAAGCTTTTCATTTAAATAATTTGTAATTAAGACTCCACACACAATATTAGGTATATAAACGATAAATTGACAATAAGAAAATATTTTTAAACAGGAAAAAACAAAAACCAGATAAATGTATAAACATTACAATAATTGCAGGTGACAAGGTTAGTTTTACAACTGCACAGTGAATAAACAAAAGCATTAAGCAGAACTAGAGCACTTGCCTTTACGGTCGACGACGGGCTGACTCACAACTAATTTCGCATAAATATTCACGCCTTATTCGGGGTTCAAGCTTAAAACCTCTTGTGTACAAGGCCGGCACCTTGGCGACCTTGATCGTGGATACGGACATACAGGGGCAGGAATGCTGAGGGGGAAAGTTATGGTAAGGTAAGCCTAATAAATCTCCCTATGGCACGTAGGCGCCGTGTTTTTTGGAGGGACCAAAGCACTTCTGCACGTGAAAGGCTATTCACGGTAAGTGAGTACTTTTGAAATCGACCTTCGGAAAATGTCACTACCCCTATCTGCATATATTTTACCGGGAACACTGAGTGGTATGAGCCCGTTAAAGTTGGTAACGACGAAGGGAAAGTAGTCCTGTCCTTTAAAGTTGAATTAAAAGTTTAAGTAAAGGTTTGTGAATTTGTTTTCTGTATTTTATTATGCCTGTAAGTGTAAGAATAAGCAAACTCGTAAAATATTTACTTTCCCAATAATTTCACAGTTTCACTTCACTGACACGACCCCTGAATAAAGCGATTAGGCCAGTGACAATTTTAATTTTACAAATGGCGGAAAATACACAATGTGAATACAAGTAGATCTTAAGCAGGGCTTCCAGAAGTGCTCAGATAACCATGAACACCCTTTACTAATGTGAATTATGCGAACATACATTGAGAGTGCTAGATATCCCTATTCCAACTGCTTATAATCAGGCTGACCGTTTGCCCAAAGATATTTTCATGTTTAATGCACGGTAGTATGGAAACTTTAAGGACGTCACATTCACGCGCTTAAATGGCCTCATAGCCTCTACGCTAAAGACACACGTTTGGTCTTCAAGTCCTATAACGTGCAACAAGAGAATGTGAAGCAGTAACTTTGATGTTTTTATACATAGTAATGAAACAAAGAGGAACATAATTATGGTTTTACACTATTTTTTGAGATTCTGTCCGGTAGTTTTATTTAAAGATGAATTATATACCGAACAAGGAGGAACATACCTATAGGCTGTTCACGGTAAAGTGAGCACTTTTGAGGCCCTAGTAACATTTTCATTTAAGCCATTTTTATTCCTTAACTACCTTTTTTAAAAAAAAATATTTATATGTACGTAAGTAATAAACACAGTGTGTATTATCTACCGTACTCCGAAATTAACGTCTAAGGCCAAAGTTAAATATATTTATTGGCCATTTTACGGAATGAGAGGACTTTCAAAAGTGCTCACTTTACCGTGAATAGGCTATAATAAAACTGGACTCGTATTTCGGATGACCAGGGTACAATTCCCTTTCGGCCGTCCTGGTTATTCCAAAATTACTCCAGGCAAATGCAGGACCGGTACCCTACTACAAGCCAAGAATGATTCCTTTTTCCACTCGTCATTGTCTGATAGACCGATTTTCTGTCGAAATCCCTCGCTGTCTACGAGATACAGAGTGAGTATAAAAGAATACAACAAATTTGAAGGTCTATAATATCAAAACCAAACAACCTACAACCTTGATTGACCAATCCAATGAACCGTGTAACCGTGAAATTTGTTTACCATGCATTCATAAATATTCAATGTGACCACCATGAGCGGCCCGAACGACATCTACTCGATAATCAAACTCGTTCCACACTATTGTCGGCATGCCCGTTGTTACGGTTTGGATGGCGTCTGTAATTCTCGGTTTGAGGCGGTGAGGGGATAGCGAGCTCGTATTCGACACGTCAATGTGAAGGGAACGGCCTGATGTTTACTTTTTGTGCCGAGAGATGACACTGGGAGCGTCTGTTGTCGCATTATGACCGTGTGTTGTGTTAGTCTGATTCACGATGGCGACGAAACAACAGAAGGCATCCCTGTGTTATTAAGTTTCCTAAATATGAATAGGTTACGACTGTTCAACTTTAATTCCGTCGCTAATACGGACGTCGTCGTCCAGGTAGGTGGAGTATATAGTACGTTGGTTTCGGCAGTTCGGTGACACAGAATGCCTTTGCAATGGCAAAAGTTCCGAGTGTTTTTTGGCTTTGATATTATAGACCTTCAAATTTGTGGTATTCTTTTATATTCATCCTGTATAATAGCAACACATAAAAATCTCTCCCTGAAACCAACCATTTTTTTGTCAATATTTTGTTATAAACCACTAACCACACCCTTTTATGAACTTTCTAACTATTAATGTTTAACAGGCGTTACGAGAAAAACTAAATTGAAAATGTATGTCATTCATTATTTTTAATTATTAGATGCTACCTATGTTTCGAGAGACACACGAAGCTCCTCTGCGTATTTGCGCTGCACATTAAAAATTTACATGAGTCTATTGCGGAGTTAAAAGTTACGGAAATGTAACTTGCGTTATTAAAACAGCGTAACTTTTGTTAGTTTCATTCTTCCCTGCAAAAATGAACGAAGTACCATGAAAGTTTCTTAGGAGTAAATATAAAAGGCAGAAGCAGGATTTTACAGCGAGTGATATTAAACAAATAAAGCCTTAAGGAGACGGCACCTGTGGACTCCGAACCACTTGCCACTACTCGGCGGCCGATTATGAATTCAAAACACCATCGCCACATAGGCGTGACGCAAAAGCGACCACTGCCCCAGATAGGCAGCAAGGATCCACAAAAAAAAAAAAAAAAAAAAAAAAAAAAAACTTTCGCTTCCTTTCGTAACGTAGTTCTAAATAAAAAAAAACTAAAACATATTTTCAGCTATTTACGTTTACACGTATAATGGTGTTTACTTATACTACATAACTAATATCATTAGCACGCACTTTAAGGAAAAACCAATATCATTGTCGCTGGACACTAGGATAATAGACTGTAATGAATAAATAAGATGTCCTAATTTTCACAAAACTCTGTTCGTTTTTCTACTAAAAATAATCATAATCCACCAGTGGTTTCTGCCTCGTGCAGGGTCGACATGAATTATTTTGGAGCTGACGTCAATGGAGTCGGTTGCTCTGTTCAAAGATACACCTGACGCTCCAGCCAACATGAAGGTCGGATTACATAAGGTGTGGATGGAACTGCGTTGGAATTTAAGGGTGGAGGAAACGGGACAAATCCGAGGAATTTTCCGTTAAGTTTCTCCACGTTCGATAACATACAGGTTTGAACCCGCACGAGTATCGAACACAGATTGCCTTGGCGGAAGGTGAATGCGCCTTCCATTCAGCCACCGGCACCGTTCCTTGATGAACGTTTTATGGAAATTAATTGGAAAGTACGAAGTGACTAAGAGACTGATAATAAAGTAATAAGAACACCAATATCTTTCCTTCTCAGTAAAGACAAATTAAGCTATCACAATTAAGAGGCCTAGCAAAGGAAAATTAATGTGTTTTAGTAAATTATAAAACTGATAATTATGTTAAAAACTAAACCTGTTTCAAAACTAACGTAAGAGCGTGTTTTATACACCAGAGTAATGATAGACTAATTTGACCAACATTTTGCGTTAAGCCGAGAAGTATGTTCATTACATAAGCGCACATACTGTATATCGAAGTTACTTATTGCATTTTACATTTTACACGTATGTGTAGTCACTCGTAAAAATGTATTTTATAAATAATGTCATCACTTAGATATTGAACTAAGATGCTGGACAAAATAACATTGGTTTATATCGTCTTGGGGAAAAGAAAGCATAGGAATGTGAAGTGATTCCTTAAAATTCCTCGCAGCACATGAGGTAAATGTTTACAGTTAAAACGCCCGTCTATCTTAATGTTATTTTCCTGCGATCTACAAGGCAAACAATTCCTCGTGAATTAGAGCACCATCGCTGTATACGCAAGGTACTCAAATGGCGTGCAGGCTTTCTGTCGTGAAGCGTATACCTATGAGACTTTCAGCGGTGACCCTACCATTTAATTGCATAAAAGTTTATAGTAAAGGACAGCGCAGGCGCCTAGGGTAGTTTAGTTGATTCATATCAAGTACTAACATTGTAATATATAATGACATGGCCGTGTTGAAGGGTTTGAAGAAAATATTTCCTACACTTCTCTATACGCGATATCCTGATGTACCTGACTAACCTAGCCCGAAATTAATTTTTTTTACGAAAACAAATTGCGAGCCCATTTACTAGATTCTTCAAAAATCATGTGTATAGCGTTCTGAAGCGAATTCAACATGTAGGTAAGCGGAGCCTTTAAAATGTTTCTCTACAGCAATGATAACAAAGCTCAGAAGCCCTTGTAACAAGCCTGTTTGAAGTGCTCTCAGCAAACCTTACAATTTTACACTATATTCTATTCGCGGTTTCTTCACACTTTCGAATCAAACATTCGAAAAATAACCCCATCTATGATGTTACTGGTTGTTTCCTAAACTTTGCCGTGTATTAAGAGTTTTATACTTGTGTTTACGCAAAAGTACCTTATTTTTGGTTTAATTGAACTTTTAATCATATTTTATCTAGTAATATAATATTGCATTTTTAATTAATGCTATTAAAAATAGAAAATTGCCGTGTTGGCAAAATGCAGTAATACATATTTCTTTTGCGAATTATAATTACGCTGTGTGCACACGAATACGTTGCGTCGACCCTTTGATGTAATTTTCTAGACTCGGTTAATCTTTGTTTGCATGAAGTGGATGAATATCCTGGAAGTATAGCTCTAGCAGGGCTTCAGAAAAGTTGGAAGTAACTGTGAATGGACTATACATCTGAACTCCTAATCCTGGTGAAATACATTTCGTTTGTCAGTCGTCGCAAAATATTATTTTTGCAACCATAGATTATTCCTAGCACGTCCTCAGAAGGTATTAAAATGTTTTTCTAGCAGAACGAACACAGAACACTGAAGTCCTTGTTACTGGCAGTGAGGTTTGAAGTGCTTTAAAGATTTCTTTAGTCGCCACAGTAACAGACAATACTAATACCTCGCAAAATGCATATCATAAAATAGTCTAGAATTGAAACTACTTTCATTGCTTAAAACAGAAGTTACTTTATCGCACATTAGGATTTGAAAGCACGTATTAGAAACTACAAAACGCTGTCATTACTGCAAAATTTAAGTTATTACGGATAGGATATGATGACTAGTTCTTTCAGCTTTGGTTTTTTGTTGTATTGCATAGTATGAACAAAAACGTTTTCGTGGTGTATGGAGAATTGCTGTGCATACCACTTAAAATTTATATTACTGAAATCTTTGTAACGATCAGTTAGATTTAAATTGCCCTTGACATTCCTTGCTGACATGAAACTTATCTGTTTGAAAAATGCAGATAATATGATTTTCTTCTTGGGATAAGCAAACACTGCACCAGCTTGTCATTACAACTAATATTGGCTTTATGTGGGTATGTAGCTTACTTTGTTTTAAAAGCTGTCTCTGAATAGAACTTAATTTTTTTCCGCTTTTATAAAATGTCGTTTAAATACAGCTTTTATTAATGGCGCGCTCTCACATTGTATATATGAACTCAGCTATCACACTCGGGGAAATTTAAGAAACATATATCTAAGATCATGAAAACGAAACCGAACGAGTTGGCTCGTAGGTAAAACTCTGGACTCCCATTCTGGAATTTCTGTGCTTTAATCCCGGTCCGGCTATCCTGAGTTATAAGATGTTTCCCTTAAACAAGCCATTACAGATTCCTTTCTGTTTCCTGATATCATTAGTATTACTTGCGCCTCAAATGACCTCGCTGTCGACGAGACGTTTAGCGTAAACAAAAATAAAAAATACAAAATATATCAGAAAACCGAAATAGTTTTTAACCATATTATTACTCGATGCCACTTATCACCCTTGCTTTTTTCTTTAATACAGCAATAGTTACAATTAAAGAACCACACGTTTCAAACTATTTAGGCAACTCAAAAAACAAATATTGGCAAAGTCTAGATCCTAGAATAACGTTTAAGTTTTCATTAGGTTTTCTTAATTTGGAGCACACATGCTCAATTCCAAAGGAGTTTTTATGCGACAAATGTGTTTATTCTAGGGAAAATCTACTATATAAAAATAAGTCGGGTTTTCCTTCCTGACGCTATAACTCCAGAACGCACGAACCGATTTCCACGGTTTTGCATTCGTTGGAAAGGTCTCGGGCTCCGTGAGGTTTATAGCAAAGAAAATTCAGGAAAAATTTTAACAGAAAAGCGGGAAAATCTTTTTTTACATACAGCGCCATCTCTGATACAACGCACGAACCGTTTTCCACGGTTTTGCATTCGTTGGAAAGGTCTCGGGCTCCGTGAGGTTTATAGCAAAGAAAATTCAGGAAAAATTTTAACAGAAAAGCGGGAAAATCTTTTTTTACATACAGCGCCATCTCTGATACAACGCACGAACCGATTTCCACGGTTTTGCATTCGTTGGAAAGGTCTCGGGCTCCGTGAGGTTTATAGCAAAGAAAATTCAGGAAAAATTTTAACAGAAAAGCGGGAAAATCTTTTTTTACATACAGCGCCATCTCTGATACATAGCATGTACTACAAATCAAGTAGATGGCGCCGGTGAGTGATACATTGTTTGACAGCTACTCATTGTTCTCTGCTCAGTGATGTGACAAACTTTCATGTGACAAACAATTGTGAAAAAAAAGTAAAAAAAATAAGTTATTCGTTTCCTAACATTTCAATTGGAAACCATCAAATCAATCACGTGTATTGTGCAAATTTTTATTCAATTTCAACAGCAGGCATTTGTCTTTAAGGTGGTAAGTTGAACTGTGTAAATTATGTGGATCGTGCATTTGAGGTTAAATTCACCACTCTGTCCATAGTCCAAAATGCCTAGAGGACGACGTGCGAACATCGGCCGCCGCACGAGACATGCAAGCCAGCAACAAGTGTATTCACAGAACTTAAGCGAAGAAAGACAAAATATAATAAGAGAAAATGCCCGATTGAGACAACGCGTGAGCACACGAAGATCATTGGCATCATACAATCGCTTGGCATTCCAATATGATCCCACTGCGAACTACAGTGATGATGAAAATTTAGATATTGGACCAATGACGACTATATGCCGATATTGCAATGCGTTAAAGTTCAAAAGAGAAACGGCTGGATTGTGCTGCGCAAGTGGAAAAGTCAAACTGGATCCATTACTTACACCACCACAGCCACTGAAACCATTGTTCGATGGAAGTGATCCCGATTCCAGCCATTTTCTTCAACACATCCTTGAATACAATAACTGCTTTCGCATGACTTCCTTTGGAGCTAATATCATTCGAGAAGGCGGCTTCATGCCGACTTGCAAGGTAAAAGATACAACACACATAACCAATCACTCCTATGTTACACCTATGTTACAACTTACAACTTACTATGTTTGTTTGCAATTACAGATACAAGGACAAATATATCATTTGCATGGTTCAATGGTGCCAACACCAGATGAACCGCATCAATTTCTGCAAATATATTTCATTTCGTCGATGGTGGATCAGCTGAATGTGCGGTGCAATATACAGGGAACACAACAGTTAAAGAGACGAATTATTGAACAGTTGCAAGCATTTTTTCACGCTAATAATGCTGTGGTTAATATGTTCAAAACAGCATTGGAACGAATGCCATCGGATACGCACAAATTTGTCATAAGAGCGGATTGTACCCCAACAGGTGAACATGTGCGAAGATTCAATGCACCCACCGTTAATGATGTTGCTGCAATTATTGTTGGCGATCCAACTAAATCGCGAGACATTGTCGTTCAGCGAAGAAGCAATATCATGCATCGTGTAAACGAGACACATCGTTTGTACGATGCGTTACAATATCCAATCATTTATTGGCAAGGGCAAGACGGATACGACATCACGTCGAAGATGGTCGATCCAATTACAGGTACAATATTCACACACTAATTATTGCTATTATTATTGCTATTATTGCTATTATTGGTTTCCATTAACAATTCATTTAATTTTGCATTTTCAGGCGTATCAACGAATAAAAATCTAAGCGCAATGAATTACTATGCGTATCGTATGATGATTCGTACACATGAGGAGAATGTCATTCTGAAGTGCCGTCGGCTATTCCAGCAATTCGCTGTCGACATGTATGTCAAAGTCGAGACCGAACGTTTAGCGTTCATCCGATTCAATCAGGCAAAGCTACGATCTGAGGACTATATACACTTGCGTGATGCTATTCATTCAGATGGTGATGTTCAGAATATTGGACGTCTGACGATTCTCCCATCATCTTATATCGGAAGCCCACGCCACATGCACGAATACGCTCAAGACGCTATGACGTACGTGCGAAATTATGGAACTCCGGATTTATTTATTACGTTCACATGCAATCCGAAGTGGACGGAAATTGAACGTGAGTTGGAACCGGGCCAAAAACCGCAAGATCGCCATGACATAATCGCCAGAGTATTTCAGCAAAAACTCAA
This sequence comes from Clitarchus hookeri, assembly GCA_002778355.1. Taxonomy (NCBI): domain Eukaryota; kingdom Metazoa; phylum Arthropoda; class Insecta; order Phasmatodea; family Phasmatidae; genus Clitarchus; species Clitarchus hookeri. Next base: position 411,572 of record NQII01001393.1, read on the forward strand.
GGTTATGATGGATGTGCTTACTAAGTATCGAGTTTTTGGTGACACACGTTGTTATATGTACTCGGTGGAATGGCAGAAGCGTGGACTACCGCATGCTCATATCCTAATTTGGTTGCTGAACAAATTACATTCAAATGAAGTGGATGACATCATATCAGCTGAAATTCCTGATCCAGTCACTGATCCCCATCTACACGACATTGTGACGACACAGATGGTCCATGGACCGTGCGGTGCATTAAATCCATTATCGCCTTGCATGGCTGATGGAAAGTGCACAAAACGATATCCGCGACCGTTAGTTGCTGAAACAGTCACAGGGAACGATGGATATCCAGTTTATCGTCGGCGTTCAAAAGAAGATAATGGTCGAACTATCAAAGTTAAAGTTCAAAATCAAGAGATTGAGATCGGAAATGAATTCATTGTACCATATTGCCCGCTGCTATCACGAATTTTCGAAACACATGCAAACGTTGAGAGTTGTCATTCGGCCAAATCAATCAAATATTTGTGCAAGTACGTCACAAAAGGCAGCGACATGGCTGTGTTTGGTATTGCGTCGGAAAATGCGAATGACGAAATCAGCAACTTCCAAATGGGCAGATACGTCAGTACTAATGAAGCACTGTGGCGATTATTGTCATTTCAAATTCATGAAAGATATCCCACAGTTGTACATTTAGCAGTGCATTTGGAAAATGGCCAAAGAGTTTACTTCACTGAGGCTAATGCGGCACAACGAGCTGAGAGACCACCATCGACAACATTGACTAGCTTCTTTGCAATATGTGAAGCAGATCCATTCGCAGCGACGCTGATGTACGTTGAAATGCCCAAGTATTACACTTGGAATCAATCAACAAAGAAATTCCAACGTCGCAAACAAGGAACCCCAGTTCCAGATTGGCCACAGGTGTTTTCCACTGATGCACTAGGTCGCATGTATACTGTTCATCCTAGAAATGATGAATGTTTTTATTTGCGACTGCTGTTGGTACATGTACGTGGACCAAAATCATTCGCGCATTTGAAAACTGTGAATGGCCACCAATGCCAAACATATCGAGAAGCATGTCAACTATTGGGTTTGCTGGAGAACGATTCTCATTGGGATTTAACACTTGCGGATTCAGTTGTTTCATCAAATGCGTACCAAATACGAACGCTGTTCGCAATTATCATCACCACATGTTTTCCTTCACAACCAATTCAGTTATGGAACAAATACAAAGACGACATATGTGAAGATATCTTGCATCGCTTGCGCATTCAAACGAATAATCCTGACATCCAAATAACCGATGAAATCTACAATGAAGGATTGATTCTGATTGAGGATCAATGCTTGACTATTGCAAACAAGCTACTGATTGAAGTAGGAATGATTGCGCCAAATCGATCGATGCACGATGCATTCAACCAAGAATTAAATCGAGAGCTGCAATACAATGTTGATTCATTGCAGGAATTCGTTCGAAATAATGAGCCGTTGCTGAATGAACAGCAAAAACAAGTATACGAAACATTAATGCAAGCGGTGGACAATAATACTGGTGGTCTATTCTTCCTGGACGCACCTGGAGGAACAGGGAAAACATTTGTCATTTCATTTATTTTGGCCACTATTCGATCAAGATGTGACATAGCTTTGGCGTTAGCATCATCTGGAATTGCGGCGACTCTTCTAGATGGCGGTCGTACTGCACATTCTGCGCTTAAGTTGCCACTCAATTTAAACACAATTGATATTCCAACATGCAATATTTCCCGATCCAGTGCAATGGGAAAATTGTTGATGCAATGCAAGCTCATTGTTTGGGATGAGTGCACAATGGCACATAAGAAATCACTTGAAGCACTTAACTTCACACTGAAGGATCTTCGGCGAAATAACAACATCTTTGGCGGCTTGATGATATTGTTGGCAGGCGATTTCAGGCAGACGTTGCCAGTAATTCCCCGTGGAACGCCTGCAGATGAATTGAATGCTTGCCTGAAGGCATCACCTTTATGGAATAACGTAAAAACATTATCGCTAACCACTAATATGAGAGTTCAACTTCAAAATGATCAAAGTGCTGCACAATTTTCCAAACAATTGTTAGCTGTTGGAAATGGAAAAGTCCCAGTTGATGCGACATCTGGATTAATTACTCTTACCAACGAATTTTGCCGATTTGTAGACTCTCAATTAGCTCTTATTGAAAATGTTTTCCCAAACATTAGTGAGAATTATCAGAATTATGCTTGGTTAAGTCAACGAGCAATTCTTGCCGCAAAGAATAATGATGTACACGCACTGAATTTCACCATTCAATCAAAAATTGCTGGCGATTTGGTGACATACAAATCCGTTGATTCCATAAGAGATCCCGATGATGTAGTAAATTATCCAACGGAGTTTTTGAACTCTCTGGAGTTACCAGGATTTCCACCACATAACTTGCAACTCAAAGTTGGTACAGTTATTATGATATTGCGTAATTTGAATCCACCGCGACTTTGCAACGGTACTCGACTTTCGGTAAAAAGACTTATGCCGAATTTGATTGAGGCAACCATTATTAACGGAAAGTACGCAGGTGAAAATGTATGTATTCCTCGAATACCAATGATTCCGACTGATCTTCCGTTTGACTTCAAACGATTGCAATTTCCAGTTCGCCTTGCGTTCGCAATGACAATTAACAAGTCGCAAGGCCAATCGCTTAGTGTTTGCGGGATAAATTTAGAAAATCATTGTTTTTCACATGGGCAGTTATACGTTGCGTGTTCACGAGTTGGGAAACCATCCGCTTTGTTTGTGTTAACGTCAGACCAAAAAACAAAAAATGTGGTTTACCAAAGAGCACTTCAATGAAACGTATTTACTTTGGATTCACTTTCATTTACTTAGAGAAGTTCAATTCATTACTGTTGTGAAATGAAATAAAATGTTTCCTTTTCAAATATAAAAAAAATGTTTCTTCATGTTTTAATCACCAAACAAAATGTTGCATAAAACGAAGCCATCTGGTGGCGAAACGGAGTTCGCCGGGTTTGCTAGTAATAATATAAAATTAAGTTAATGAAAATACCACAGTGACAGTGAAAGATTTTGTCTGAGCTTAAAAGCTGAGGCCTTCAGCGCCGATGAGGGTGACGTGTGGTACATATGGAGCAGCGACGGAATGCAATGGTATGATAAACGGGAATACCCCGAGAAAACCCACTGGCAATGACCGTTGCGTATTCCACTTGTGAAAAATCCGGTGTCTACCCCACCGGGAATCAAACCAGGATCGCCATGGTGGGAGGCAAGTAATGTACCTCATTAATAGGGTTATAAGAATACCCAGAAGTTTTCTATATAGTCACAGCCAACAATAATGTTTATATTTTCATGTTAATAAATATTTGTTACAACCAGTTGTTTTGTTCGAGTTTTAGACAAATTAACTTCTTGTTCGGAAAAATATTATGGTGAGCTGTGTTTATGTTTAAGTATGGTAATTGTAAGAATTTTAATGACATATTTTAATAGCAGGGAGTTGCATATATTTATCAAAATAAATCTCATTTTCTGAAAAAATTATTATTTTACAAAAGTAACCGTATTTTTGCTATATAATTATTTAATAAAATTAAAACGATCTTAATTCATTAAATTTATAATGTGAATGGTTATTTGACAGGACGGCATGACACAAACACTCTTGGGGAGCAGAAACTCCCTTGAGGAACTTTACCGCAGCACTGCATTGTCCACCACTTTGATTAGAAACTAGGTCACTCTAGTAAGAGACGAAATTTCTTGCTTACCAATCCAAGTACAATTATATTTCACACCCGAGTTAATGCAAGTATAAAACGAACGTCAGTGTCTTAAAACAGTGCCAATTTTCTTTCAAAAAATTAATTCATAAGAAAAAGTAATAAAAATTGATAGGTGAAACAAACATTTTCACGGTTTTTTTTACATAGCTAATAATGTTGTACAACATACAAACAGTCGTCAGGGCTTTAGTATGATTGTGTTACTAGCTGTTTACAGATACATTGAAATTGCAAAATTTCTTTTCTGATAGGCCGGAATCGAGGTGCTCAGAGAAACCGCAGGCGCTCACATCAGTCTGTAAATAGGAAGTGTGTATCCAAGTCCTCGATCCAAACGCAGGCGACCAACCGTATACACGCCGTGTGTAACGAACATCGACAAGAGAACTTCCTGGCGGGATTTCGCTGCACTAAGCGTTTGAATCTCTGCGGTCGTTACGAGGACTCGCTCAGAAAATTATAAAGTTTGACCACTGGGCCAAATGCGTCCCTCAAACTTCAAAACCGCGAGATTTCCTCCCGAGGCCCTGAACGAGATTCTCGCAACGTTCGAGGTCATCGCAGCGCCGCAAATAATTCGTACGTTCGTCCTCGCAGGCTACCTTAAACACACTAACACACACACGCACATACACACACGCACATACACACACAGACAAACAGATAGGAAAGTGATCTCATAAACCTTTCATTCCTTCGGAATGTAGGGTAAAAAGCCGACCGAGAGGAATAATTTTCAATTACCGTGCTTGTCAGATAGAATAAAAACAGCTAGATTATAAATTTTTGAATTTTCTGGCACAGAAAAGATATATTCTTTATTGTTGTGTGTGAAATCGGAATATTTCCTCATGTGTCCGTCTCTCCATAACGGCATGCATAGCCCAAGTTCGAAAGTAAACGTAAGCAGCAACAACCGTGATAATATATCCTTTACTTCAAAACTCTGTTTTAAGTTAAGAGTCCCGGCTGCCTGCATCGTTTTTCTCCTTTTTTGCCTGAGAAGTGCGGGAGATATAAGACTTACACTGGAACGTGCTACAAGAGCGCCATCGCCACTACGCGCAGGGCTCTGAACTGGCGTGCAGTGTTCTCGTAGTGCTGCTTGTACCTAAAGGAATTTAAACTGTGACCCTATCTATCATTTATTTGATTGAAGGTCTGTAGCAATGCTCGATACAGGCTCTTATTGTAGTTTGGCTCGAGTCCGGCATCTGTGTTTTAAGACACGGTAGTTTGAAAAAGCCGCTTGTAATTACATCAGAGGGCTCTAAAATACTGTTTACAGTAAGTGTGGTAACTTTAAAGTATCATCCTGTCCTCGTTTGGGGTATGGCATATTTTCTTATGTAAACATAAACTTTAAATCTGAACCTGTGAGAATTGGGCCTAATCAGTGAAAACTAGTGAAAATTGAGCTTCTGATAATCAGTTCCAGATAACTAATTGAATGATGGCTGAATTTCAATGATTTATTTGGGATTCCCACTGAATGTCGAGAATTCCACTACCATAAGCCACTTGTTCCCAATTAACTTGTTTGATTTATAAGTCGGCAGTAGCTTATCAACTGACTTTCAGTTAATGTTATTTCACTGACTGATATCACTGATTTGGTCTTATAGTGTACTGGAGGCTCATTTAATAGTTTAATCAAAAACCAGGTTTTGAAACACTCTTCAATGCAGTTCAAGCGCCAGGGAGATGGAACCATTCAGGCAGTCCAATTATGATGTTGGAAATAAGTAGCTAGAAGCTGAGCGTTTGGAAATGCTTGGAAGTTTATGATCATTCGTTTGCGGGTCATTGATCTTTCTTGAAAATCCTGGTTTTTTCTGGGATCTGTGGACTGTGCCACCGCATGTAAATCCTAAAATAGCCATCCGCTCAATGAGTACTACGGTACATAGTCTTCTATCTAGTGATGCTGCATAATTGTATTAAGCATTAAACATCTCACTTTTACACCTATTATATTGCACTGACTCTTAATCATATCCTTGTGGCTCACAATTAATGGCATTAAAGCCTAAAGTGTNGCCGCATGCAAATCCTAAAATAGCCATCCGCTCAATGAGTACTACGGTACATAGTCTTCTATCTAGTGATGCTGCATAATTGTATTAAGCATTAAACATCTCACTTTACACCTATTATATTGCACTGACTCTTAATCATATCCTTGTGGCTCACAATTAATGGCATTAAAGCCTAAAGTGTTTTCTGCATGCTAGTAATTTGCAACCGATTGATCATAAATATTACAGGAAGCTGTGATGTTAAAAATCTTGCAGTCACGAGAAAGAATAATTTTTCAAAAGCTGTTTCCGAAAATCTTATCAGTGTGTTTTATTTATTAAAATAACTGTCAGAAAGCCTGTGGTTACTTACATTTAACAATCAAGTAATATATTTTTATGCGCCATATAACTTAAGTACAACTTTGTAGTTGAGGAGAGGTGACTCAGTCTTTTAGTATTTCATTTTAAGCATGAAAACGGGATATAGGTAATTAATAGGAAATTATTTAATGTTGTTAACTGTTAGTTATTCATGCGAACAAGAAAGTCGTTTACTATTCTTACGGAGAATGTAGCGCGTTCAGGCTGTGGCCAAGAGTATACCGGGGGGATTGGGACACAAAACGTCGAAACTGCAGACATAGTTTCGTTGGACCAATCGTAATATGAAAGCCCTTTACACTTAATATTTTTTTATAATTTAATTTTATTTATAAAAGTTGCGACGTTAAACGCCTGGAGAGCAAGGCGGTGTGATCATGTGTGTAAGATTAGTTGTAAAGGTCTTAGGCGATCGACTCTAAATTACTACATATGCAGCGTCTCGCGCCTACTTCCTATGCAACTTTTCCAACACGCAAGATGGGCCGACCTTGTTCTCCAGGCGTTGTGCGCCGCAATTTTAAACACAATTGTTTGATATAAAATACTTTTTCGGATGTAAATGCATTGATAACCTGTGATACTGTTGGTTCACAGAAACTATGTCTGGAGTTTGGACACTGAGTTTCCGAACATTCTGTAAACCGTTTTAAGTTTATTAATCCTATTGATAAAAATTTCGCTCACGCAGTGAACCGAGTCGAGTTTAAAACCCATTTGGAGAAGGCAAGATTCGAAGAGCTTGGCCGTCCATACCGTACATGACTTTCATTACGGAGATTGTGAGGTCAAACCACAGCGTAGGCAGGTATATATAACCGAAGTGGTGTGACAGTTCCTTTGATTTGGTTGTATCCATTTTGTGATTGGCTGTGCGAGGCTATGGAATTGGTCTCGAGTTTGATTTGCCACCACGTGCTGCGGATTAAGCACTGTTGGCTGGACTGCCAGCTGACAAGTAAGTTACCAGGCGCTGATTGGTGAACGGCGTTCCGGCCTGTTTATGGCTCGTCATGCCATCTTGCTGGCATGTGTGGTTGTATTTGGCGGTACAAGCGGCTATTTTAGTTCTATAATGTAAAGTATTCTGCGGTCGAAACCTAGGAGGTTGCTTGGCTGGCGGATTAGGGAGGGATGGTTTTTGGTGAAGGGGAAAGGGGGAGAGAGATTTGGGCGGCTCTTAAGAACGAGGTCTTGAGAGCTGATGAGGGTGAAATGAGGCGAGAATGGAGCAGCGCCGGACTACAAGGGCGGGCGAAATGAGAGATCCCAGAGAAAACCCGCTGACCAGCGGCATCGTCCGTGCACGATTCTCACTTGCGAAAATCTAGGAGTAACCCGGCCGGGGATTAAACCCAGTTCACCTTGGTGCGAGGCGAGCAGTCTAACCGCTCAGCAACTGTGACCCCGGAAGGGGAGGGAGGATTATTTCTCACGCAGTTATTCATTCCCTTTGAAGTATCAACCTGAAAATTCGCTTCAATTCCATTTAAATGTGTAACTATTGATACTTCATTCAACTTCATAATTCCTTACGTAATGATGTGTTCAAAGTACGGCATTAGGTTTTTTTGTTTATATCAAATTGTTTATGTCAAAACTTAAAAAATCACATAATTATAACCAGGCAAACTAGCGTAATGGAATATTCGCAAATTTAAAGAAAGTTTGTTGTTTTGCCTGCGTTTCCTTTCATTTTTACCGAAACATTTTAAACAAAAGGCGTAGGTAGCAGCTTTACCTACCGTATTATACACTTTGGTTAGTGCTTTGCACAACTAACATTACACTTTTATAGGGTTAAATGTAGTTTTAATAAACAATCAAATACCTTTTTACTCCTTCGAGGCACCCATACAATGTTAATCAACGTTAAAAATTTAAACGCAATTTATACCGCCAAGTAAAGGGACAACGAACCAAAACTAATAAAAACCTACCTTTAATCAATATTGCATTAGAAAATGCAAATTGCGGAGTAGAGTGGACTTTATGTTACCCCTAGCAGAGACACTGCACTTCGTAACAAAAAAGAAACAGGAAGGCAATGAAGGAGAGTTGAGAACTAGCTGGTTTCGAAAATAGGTTGCTTCGGATGGCTTCAGAACACAAAATTGGAGTTGGTACTGCGCGTTTCGTGTTGCACACGTGTGCTCTAATAACCTGTTAATTATTTTAACTGTTACTTAGTGACGTCTTTTAAGGAATGCTAAGTACGGGTCGCTTCACACACTAATCTAAATTTATGTATTTAAAAGCTATACGGAGTTATGATTTGTATGGGATTCAGGCAGGAAAACATGTCTTTCCATTATAACTGACATTCTTAACTAACGCTGTTCACGGTGAAGTAAATACCTTTAAAGTCAATAAAAAAAAAATAATAACTACCATAAATACGTAAATGCTACAGTAGACACTGTCAATCCTGCTCTCAGTTAATTTTGCAGCGAATTAATAAAAATGTTTCTGAGATTTTACATTATATTGAAATTGTATTGTTTGAATGTAAGACCACTGAAGTTAGTGCTTCGAGTCTCTTGCACATCAGAGTATGAATTTGCATATAAGCAACACATTTAATTTAATAAATATTACAGCGTTTCACTTGGACGGTGCAGCTCATGGCAAAGTTAATTTTACGTATGGTGGACTGATATTAAATGAGAATAAATATTTATCATAAGTATGGNAAAAAAAATAATAACTACCATAAATACGTAAATGCTACAGTAGACACTGTCAATCCTGCTCTCAGTTAATTTTGCCGCGAATTAATAAAAATGTTTCTGAGATTTTACTTTATATTGAAATTGTATTGTTTGAATGTAAGACCACTGAAGTTAGTGCTTCGAGTCTCTTGCACATCAGAGTATGAATTTGCATATAAGCAACACATTTAATTTAATAAATATTACAGCGTTTCACTTGGACGGTGTATTATTAACTGATGCAGCTCATGGCAAAGTTAATTTTACGTATGGTGGACTGATATTAAATGAGAATAAATATTTATCATAAGTATGGCTTTCAAGAGTGCTCAATTAACTGTGAACATCGTAAACAAACACAAATTTTTTAAGTAACGCTGAACTTGTACGAACAATTAATATGTGAGAAAATTTTGAGTCAAATAAGCTTTATGTTCTGTTTCTCTTTAGTAATTTATATGAATTTTTCTAAGTGTATTACATATCTTTACTGATGCTGGAGTCTGGCGTGAATATATATTTTTTTAGCGGGGGATCAATATTGGTGCTTCAGTGGAGAACCAAACATTGGCCATATTAGTATCCTGGAACTTTTGCCAACGTAGCCTCATAAGTCAAATGGATTCGAATATAAAATTTTTCTGCCATTTAAAATATCGCATATGGAGTAGTAACAGTATTTGGAAATGATAAAGTAATTTACTATGGGAGTTTAAAAAATACATTTCGACATAGATATAAATGCCTTAGAGAAGCATTACATGAATTCTAGGTTTGCGGTAAGCTGATTTACCAACTATTCTTAGGTTAGGCGTACGGTTCACTAGGTTCCGTTAGTTACAATGATAAAATACCACCCTTTGGCTCTTAATTCATAAAATTAATATTAAAAAAGGAGAGTTTACCGTGCAAGGTAAGTAGTTCTACTTAATAAGACCCTTTGATTTCCGAGTAAACGTATTAATAGGATTTTTTTTAAGAATTACAAAAACGCAGAAATACGGAAGGTAAACATAAATAAATTATCGAACTTCTTAGCTATGCTTAAACACATGCTAAATGTATTTTCTTTTTTAGTTGAACAAGCACGAGGTTAAAAAAATACAGATTTCTGTAATTAATATGTTTTACAATGGAAAATTCTGTTATTTTGTCTAAACATAGTTAACTTGGGAAAATTACGAAATTTTAGATAATATTCCAGTTAAGAGAGTAAAGAATTCATACTACTAGTTATTTATATGCTGCATATTTATGACGTGTTCTGGATTGGTTAACGTACCGAATGAAAACACCCAGACCCATTGTTTGTTAATGTTGTTGACTTGTTGTATTCAATGAGCATAGGAAAGGAAGTTTCAGCCAAAGTCATAACTGAAACCACTATGCTAGTTTTACGTGTATACGTAACTCAGTGTTTCCCGGAATAATCGAGTACCTGCGCACACATACCATTTATAGTATTTGGCTCGTTTACACCCGAGGAGAGTAATTCCACTATTTTACAGTTCAGCACAAAATTATATTACTCCAAACATGAACGTATATGAAGAACGAAGACACGTCAAAATTATCATCCATTTATGGAGATGAGATAGGTAGGCTATAGAATTTCTGAAATTATTTGGTTGGTCATTTTGTTAGGAAATAAAACCATTGCACCAAATTATATCGTCTTTACAACGGACTAAGAGCTGGAGCGTAGAAGTAGAGGAATCGCATCTTAATTCTAATGGAGTAAGAACGTAAAATAAACCAGCTAAAAATCACTTTCCATGCACCTAGTCGGGTTTTTCCACCGAGTCTATAGTCTTTAAACGATGTCGATGCTGCAAGACTGACCTGACCAACTTCACAGAAAATTATATCCCAAAATTCTAATAATTTTTAAAGAATCAATCTTGCGGCTAAACAAATTTATATTTAGTTAAGCCAACCACTCACCAAAAACTTCTAAGTATTCTTCACTTATTATGATTGCATAAACCACAATAAATGCCTAATAAACCACAATCGGTTTCTGACTATAGGATCATAATCAAGTGACTCAGGGAAATATCTCTGGTACTGTATTATTCTTCATTAAACAGTTACTAGAGGCTACATGCATTGTTTTTTTTAATGAGGGGCAGAAATAAACATATTGAAAACCATCATATAAATTTTTTTGTATCTTGTGATGAGCTGTAATTTTCATAAATTTCTGTTCTGTGAACACAAATGGATTGAAAACATTTCATATTTAATTTTACATACGATTGACACAAAATTAGAAGAAAAGGTCCTATCTGGGCTGCTAAAAGTAATACATATCCGGGAGCAGCCTATAATATACGAATTGCAGCTGGTTAAATGTTATCTGAACTTTTAAAATCTCTGCTTAGGATTTTCTCCCTTCTCGTATGTATCATTCCGCTGCGTGTAAAAATTAACACTGCCGCAGACCTTATAACTGGTATCCTCACATCTTACAATTTAATATTTCAAATCATTAGAAAACAATTAATAATACCGTTATGCCAACCAACTCAATTGTGTGCAAACGAGAAATAAATTTAATTTACTTTTCCCAAAATTTCAGGATTTTACTTTTAATGAGACTCATAGAATACCTTTTCAGTTACTTGCAAGCATTAACTGTACGTTTACCAGCCGCTACTTACGTTACATTATATTGGATAAAGGGAAGGAATTGTTTTCTATGTTGTTTGCAACAGTTTTTAATTCACTGCGAACCGTTGAAAATATGTTGCAACGGTAGTAATGCCTGGCAATCACTGTTCATAGGTTTGAATTGTCCTTCGGAATTCTAGGAATAGAACGTTGCGTGATACATTCTCGAACTGCTATCGTGCCAGAGACAAAGGAAAGAATGATCCCGTAATGTGACCTTGAGTACAACAACAAACAATCATCGTTGCGTCCGGCAGGCATCTGCGCGCAAATGAGTAACACAGAACATTTAAGAATACAGAAGTTAAACAGTCTGTTTGTTGTACTACAAACCCCAGTCACACAAGCCAACTCAAGAGCGTCACTTGCCAGCAACATGCCGGAACGCCGTTAGCCAATCAGCTCCTGGTAATCTTCTTGTCAGACAGCAGCTCAACCAACAAGGAAGCCCTTCGCAACACGCCGTAAACAATCCCCAATAGCGTTATCTGCTTGAGTCAAGCTCGAATCAATACTTGTCATTACAAGCCTATAAGCGTGAATCAAGCTTGCTATGCAAGCCAACAACTTAGAATCAAACTTGAATCAAGATAACTAGTCTCCACAGGTCAAGCGTGTAGCAAGCTTAATTATAGACCATTAACGGTTACTTGCAACTTATCAGAAGCCTTGCTGGAAGTTCAGCTTCCAGGATATTCCTCAGTCTCATATACACAAAGCATAGGAAATTACACTAGAGGGCCAACGCACCGCATTCGTGCGCACTCAACTTAATAATATTTGGCTTAAGAACTGTTTCCTACTAGGCATAACCAGCACATGTATTTTAAACCTGTCTTTTATCATGTTAGTTATAAATGAAATATTGTAATTTATAAATAAATGTTTAATTAACCATAAATAAGGTAATTTTATATGAACAATCATAAAACACTGGTGATGCATAACATATTAATGAAGAAAACAAACACCCCTTTTATGGGGTGGTTTTCCAATGGTTTGATTCAAAATATGTGAAAAAAACTGCGAATAGACTATAGTTACGCTTGCCATGGAAACCTACAAGCATAATTCAAGCCATCTGCAAGCTTGGCATTAGCAAGTATGTATCAGTCATGAGAAAATTAGCATGAGTCAAGATTGAATCACATATCATATGGCAAGTTTGCTCGGCAAGGCAAATTCAAGTCAAATAGCAAGCTTGTCGCAAGCTTACATGCTATCTGGGGTCAGATACAAGGCCCGCTCTATATAGCCTCGCGAAGCCTGTGTGCGAATCAGTACGTCCACGCTATAGGAAATATCACGCCATTTCACCTCTGGGTACTAACATATTCTGTGACAAGAGCGTACATTTGTGATTAAATACTGCTTCACCTGTAATATCTCGACGCTTCGCCGTCGCTGCGAAGTCAACAGGGCATTCCTAATGCTCTCTGACCACACTGAAATCATATCATATGTAAGCAGGGGGAAAACAATATAATTCGAGTAAACAAATGCCCGGGAAGTTCAACTGATCAAACTACACACGACGCAGTTGCAAATAGGCTCAGCAATTACGGAAGTACGCAGATGAGAGTACGTAGGTTTACAGAGTGCGTGAAGAGATTTAGGTGGCTCTTAACATCGAGGTCTTAGGAACCGATGATGGTGATGTGAGGTGAATAGTAGCAGTGCCAGAGTGAAAGGGTGGGGGAAATAAGATATCCCTGAGTAAACCCGCCCACCCGCTGCATCGTCCGGTACGATTCCCACATGCGAAAATCCGAGCGCGAACCCGCTGGAAATCGAACCCGGTTCGCCCTGTTGGGACGTGATCAGTCTAACTACTACACCACTGCTGCCCCTATAGTTTTACTGAAAATTGTATATCACTGGCCAGTTAGTACTGCACGTGTTGCCACCCATCGAGGTTAATAAACAGGCAGCCATAACATTACGGTGTTACCAACCCGTCCGTTTAAAATACTGTGTACAGTCTATTCGCAGTATCTTCACACTTTTTAAATAAAACCTTTAAAAAATCACTCCATGCACGACGTGTTTCGTGGTTCCTTAAATACGTAATATTTCACAATCGTTTTATATTTGTGTGAACATCAAATTTTATAATTTTTTGTTAAGTTGAATTGTTTATAAGTTATATTTAATTTAAAGTTGATATGAAAAGGAAACAGGGAGAAAATATATGTGATGGTTGTCAGAAATATTTCTCATGCAATAAAATTATAAAACTTGTCACTTTTGTGATTTTCTTGGCTTAGTTGAGCTTCGTTTGTTTGAAGGCGGGAGAATAACCTGAAAGTAGAACTTCCGCAGGGTTCCAGGTAAGTTGAAAGTAGCCCTTAAACGTGACTTTTCAAATACATATATTTACCAGGATTATACGTTTTTTTTTCGCCAATAGACTCTGTGGTTTCAGTTGGAGCTCTGTATAGGCNCTACTTAATAAGACCCTTTGATTTCCGAGTAAACGCATTAATAGGATTTTTTTTAAGAATTACAAAAACGCAGAAAAGAAACATACGGAAGGTAAACATAAATAAATTATCGAACTTCTTAGCTATGCTTAAACACATGCTAAATGTATTTTCTTTTTTAGTTGAACAAGCACGAGGTTAAAAAAGACAGATTTCTGTAATTAATATGTTTTACAATGGAAAATTCTGTTATTTTGTCTAAACATAGTTAACTTGGGAAAATTACGAAATTTTAGATAATATTCCAGTTAAGAGAGTAAAGCATTCATACTACTAGTTATTTATATGCTGAATATTTATGACGTGTTCTGGATTGGTTAACGTACCGAATGAAAACACCCAGACCCATTGTTTGTTAATGTTGTTGACTTGTTGTATTCAATGAGCATAGGAAAGGAAGTTTCAGCCAAAGTCATAACTGAAACCACTATGCTAGTTTTACGTGTATACGTAACTCAGTGTTTCCCGGAATAATCGAGTACCTGCGCACACATACCATTTATAGTATTTGGCTCGTTTACACCCGAGGAGAGTAATTCCACTATTTTACAGTTCAGCACAAAATTATATTACTCCAAACATGAACGTATATGAAGAACGAAGACACGTCAAAATTATCATCCATTTATGGAGATGAGATAGGTAGGCTATAGAATTTCTGAAATTATTTGGTTGGTCATTTTGTTAGGAAATAAAACCATTGCACCAAATTATATCGTCTTTACAACGGACTAAGAGCTGGAGCGTAGAAGTAGAGGAATCGCATCTTAATTCTAATGGAGTAAGAACGTAAAACAAACCAGCTAAAAATCACTTTCCATGCACCTAGTCGGGTTTTTCCACCTAGTCTATAGTCTTTAAACGATGTCGATGCTGCAAGACTGACCTGACCAACTTCACAGAAAATTATATCCCAAAATTCTAATAATTTTTAAAGAATCAATCTTGCGGCTAAACAAATTTATATTTAGTTAAGTCAACCACTCACCAAAAACTTCTAAGTATTCTTCACTTATTATGATTGCATAAACCACAATAAATGCCTAATAAACCACAATCGGTTTCTGACTATAGGATCATAATCAAGTGACTCAGGGAAATATCTCTGATACTGTATTATTCTTCATTAAACAGTTACTAGAGGCTACATGCATTGGTTTTTTTTAATGAGGGGCTGAAATAAACATATTGAAAACCATCATATAAATTTTTTTGTATCTTGTGATGAGCTGTAATTTTCATAAATTTCTGTTCTGTGAACACAAATGGATTGAAAACATTTCATATTTAATTTTACATACGATTGACACAAAATTAGAAGAAAAGATCCTATCTGGGCTGCTAAAAGTAATACATATCCGGGAGCAGCCTATAATATACGAATTGCAGCTGGTTAAATGTTATCTGAACTTTTAAAATCTCTGCTTAGGATTTTCTCCCTTCTCGTATGTATCATTCCGCTGCGTGTAAAAATTAACACTGCCGCAGACCTTATAACTGGTATCCTCACATCTTACAATTTAATATTTGAAATCATTAGAAAACAATTAATAATACCGTTATGCCAACAAACTCAATTGTGTACAAACGAGAAATAAATTTAATTTACTTTTCCCAAAATTTCAGGATTTTACTTTTAATGAGACTCATAGAATACCTTTTCAGTTACTTGCAAGCATTAACAGTACGTTTACCAGCCGCTACTTACGTTACATTATATTGGATAAAGGGAAGGAATTGTTTTCTATGTTGTTTGCAACAGTTTTTAATTCACTGCGAACCGTTGAAAATATGTTGCAACGGTACTAATGCCTGGCAATCACTGTTCATAGGTTTGAATTGTCCTTCGGAATTCTAGGAATAGAACGTTGCGTGATACATTCTCGAACTGCTATCGTGCCAGAGACAAAGGAAAGAATGATCCCGTAATGTGACCTTGAGTACAACAACAAACAATCATCGTTGCGTCCGGCAGGCATCTGCGCGCAAATGAGTAACACAGAACATTTAAGAATACAGAAGTTAAACAGTCTGTTTGTTGTACTACAAACCCCAGTCACACAAGCCAACTCAAGAGCGTCACTTGCCAGCAACATGCCGGAACGCCGTTAGCCAATCAGCTCCTGGTAATCTTCTTGTCAGACAGCAGCTCAACCAACAGGGAAGCCCTTCGCAACACGCCGTAAACAATCCCCAATAGCGTTATCTGCTTGAGTCAAGCTCGAATCAATACTTGTCATTACAAGCCTATAAGCGTGAATCAAGCTTGCTATGCAAGCCAACAACTTAGAATCAAGCTTGAATCAAGATAACTAGTCTCCACAGGTCAAGCGTGTAGCAAGCTTAATTATAGACCATTAAAGGTTACTTACAACTTATCAGAAGCATTGCTGGAAGTTCAGCTTCCAGGATATTCCTCAGCCTCATATACACACAGCATAGGAAATTACACTAGAGGGCCAACGCACCGCATTCGTGCGCACTTAACTTAATAATATTTGGCTTAAGAACTGTTTCCTACTAGGCATAACCAGCACATGTATTTTCAACCTGTCTTTTATCATGTTAGTTATAAATGAAATATTGTAATTTATAAATAAATGTTTAATTAACCATAAATAAGGTACTTTTATATGAACAATCATAAAACACTGGTGATGCATAACATATTAATGAAGAAAACAAACACCCCTTTTATGGGGTGGTTTTCCAATGGTTTGATTCAAAATATGTGAAAAAACCGCGAATAGACTATAGTTATGCTTGCCACAAGTTTGCCATGGAAACCTACAAGCATAATTCAAGCCATCTGCAAGCTTGGCATTAGTAAGTATGTATCAGTCATGAGAAAATTAGCATGAGTCAAGATTGAATCACATATCATATGGCAAGTTTGCTCGGCAAGGCAAATTCAAGTCAAATAGCAAGCTTGTCGCAAGCTTACATGCTATCTGGGGTCAGATACAAGGCCCGCTCTATATAGCCTCACGAAGCCTGTGTGGGAATCAGTACGTCCACGCTATAGGAAATATCACGCCATTTCACCTCTGGGTACTAACATATTCTGTGACAAGAGCGTACATTTGTGATTAAATACTGCTTCACCTGTAATATCTCGACGCTTCGCCGTCGCTGCGAAGTCAACAGGGCATTCCTAATGCTCTCTGACCACACTGAAATCATATCATATGTAAGCAGGGGGAAAACAATATAATTCGAGTTAACATATGCCCGGGAAGTTCAACTGATCAAACTACACACGACGCAGTTGCAAATAGGCTCAGCAATTACGGAAGTACGCAGATGACAGTACGTAGGTTTACAGAGTGCGTGAAGAGATTTAGGTGGCTCTTAACATCGAGGTCTTAGGAACCGATGATGGTGNAGTACGTAGGTTTACAGAGTGCGTGAAGAGATTTAGGTGGCTCTTAACATCGAGGTCTTAGGAACCGATGATGGTGATGTGAGGTGAATAGTAGCAGTGCCAGAGTGAAAGGGTGGGGGAAATAAGATATCCCTGAGTAAACCCGCCCACCCGCTGCATCGTCCGGTACGATTCCCACATGCGAAAATCCGAGCGCGAACCCGCTGGAAATCGAACCCGGTTCGCCCTGTTGGGACGTGATCAGTCTAACTACTACACCACTGCTGCCCCTATAGTTTTACTGAAAATTGTATATCACTGGCCAGTTAGTACTGCACGTGTTGCCACCCATCGAGGTTAATAAACAGGCAGCCATAACATTACGGTGTTACCAACCCGTCCGTTTAAAATACTGTGTACAGTCTATTCGCAGTATCTTCACACTTTTTAAATAAAACCTTTAAAAAATCACTCCATGCACGACGTGTTTCGTGGTTCCTTAAATACGTAATATTTCACAATCGTTTTATATTTGTGTGAACATCAAATTTTATAATTTTTTGTTAAGTTGAATTGTTTATAAGTTATATTTAATTTAAAGTTGATATGAAAAGGAAACAGGGAGAAAATATATGTGATGGTTGTCAGAAATATTTCTCATGCAATAAAATTATAAAACTTGTCAATTTTGTGATTTTCTTGGCTTAGTTGAGCTTCGTTTGTTTGAAGGCGGGAGAATAACCTGAAAGTAGAACTTCCGCAGGGTTCCAGGTAAGTTGAAAGTAGCCCTTAAACGTGACTTTTCAAATACATATATTTACTAGGATTATACGTTTTTTTTTCGCCAATAGACTCTGTGGTTTCAGTTGGAGCTCTGTATAGGC